>JAIPRN010000031.1:6579-32319 GCA_025469175.1 Geopemphigus sp. TES_GeoC_2020
TTATTCGTTGTTTAAACACACGTTTTATTATATTCTGTCCAAGGTATTGTTGTTATAATTATTACTGTTTTATAATTTTCGGTCGTTAATAATCGGTAGGGATTCCAGTTTTATCGGCTTTTTAACGGCGTTTTCGGGTGATATCTGTCTGTGTCCTATGTAACAAATAAAAATCGATAATTCAACTATAAGACAACTTAGGAATACGCTTTACGCACCTTTCCATTTATGAAACGGTCTACCGGACTCCTCGTGGAATTGTGTCAGTAATTCGGTGGCTCGTTTCGGTTTGAAGTAATTGCCGGCAAAATCGTCGTCGGCCGATTTCTGATATTTCTGCAATGACCAGATGCGGTTTATGAAAACGTAACGATTATCGTTTATTAAACGGAAGTACGAAACGAAAACCGTTGGAAAAACGCCAATTATGATCGAAAGCTTTCAATATAGTATCACTCGTGCGGCATGTGATTACGCTAAGTCGGCTTAGGCTAAAAGGTGCTTGAATCGGGAAAAAATTTTTATCAATAAAGAGGCGAAACGTAAACGATTGGATTTGGCGTATAAACCGAACGCGGTACGGTATCGTTATAAGCGAGGTTGACTATACACGCGTATATATGGATACCGTAATTAATACGTTTATAAATTATTAAACTAACGATAGCGGTGTCGTTTATTTCGTTTTAGACATTTTTCTCCATTTCCATTCCCTTTATCCCTTATTTTTTATCCGATTTATGTCGGTTCGTGGTAAAAATTGAACAAGACACAACAAACGTATGGCTCAGAAGATGCGAACGATCGTTGGCTGCAATCATAACCCAGCTACGGAACGAGTTTACCGATTCGTCTTTATGGCGTACCGAAAAAACCAAACGTATTTCGTCCGCGGAATATGTTCGACACGAATTCGCGTGGCCCACAAAATGTTTAGAAAATAAAACCGAGCCGAACGTGTTGCGCCGTATAACGGTTATTCGATTTGCGTACAAAACGTTCGCGTAATTAATATAAAAAAGTTTTCGGGACGCGCCGGGTTTTCTTTTCCGTCCCGAACGGTCCGATTTCTCCGGGAAGGGGAGGGAACTCCCTTGCTCCAATTCGACCGCTGACCGTCCCGTGTTGTCGTCACCTGTTCGTTGATGGGCACGTCCGGCGACGACGACCGTCTACTGCTGTCCGAACCGGACGATTTGTCGAACGACACACCCGCCAGCGTGTTGAATACGCCCAACGACATTTTGCGCCGAGTGTTATCGAACGTGCTAAACGCCGCCGAACCGTTAACGGACTGTGTCAATGTGCCTACAAAGACAAACCGTGCGCGAGCCACAATAAAACACAACACGTGTATAAAATATGTAATATGTAAGCGGGCCCGGTACTCGATTAAACGCGGACGTTCAAATAATAGAGAACCAAGCGTCATTAAACGTTTTCAAATCGAAACAAACACAAAAAACGCGTTTTCATAAGCTAGGCGTTTTTGTTGGCGAAAAGAGTTCCTCGTTGAAAATTGTTATTGACGAAACGAAAACGTTTCTTGCGAAAGCCCGTGTATTTCACCGCGTCGTCTACTCGACGAGTAATCGTCGGTTATTATTAACGAAACAAGAAAATGTCCAACATAGGTCGCCCGAAATAGTATTTTTCAGATCGCCATCAACTCGGTTAAATTTGACGTAGGGGAAAATAATAACCGGTTACGATTTTCATTCGTGCCGCTAAAACGAAAAATAGTTAGAAATATTATTTTTTAAATAAGTTATTCGATAAACGCGTGAAATTTGTTTATTTATACGCAGTTACCGAGTCTGAAAATTAACGAATTAAAAGTTAAAAGTGAAATTGTTTAAAAGCGTCGAGTATTTTTTTTTAATTTTACGTTAATCGAATTTCAAGATAATTTAAGATATCCAGAGATATTTTAAGTTTTAGTTTTTAATTTTTTAAAATTACAAAATTAAAACGTTATTTTAATGAAATTAACGTAGAAGACTATAATATTGTTTACACGTTTCAATGATCAGTAACATTAACTCATAGTATAACGCTACATTGTATCGTCATTTTCTGGCTATTTTTAATTTTAACTTTAAACTAGACAATTTTAATTTTAAACCGAGTTAAGTTACGCGTCTTTAAATTAATTCCGAACCTTTTAAGTTAACACGAAAGGTTTAAATAACTTTTAATTTACCCCGACGTGTTGAAAAAATCAGTTGACTACGAAATTGTGTTTCTAATTTATAGCGGCGTCCGTATTTACCGGTCCTAAACGAGATTGTATAAAAACGCGATTTTACGGCAATTTTTTCGAAAAACATTCCGCGTCAATAATTATTTTCAACGGGTTTTCTTTTCAAAAAACTAAAAAAAAAAAACGCTAAATACGTATAGCGCGCGAGAAATGGCTATTATTAAACGCGTCACGCGTTATTATTGACCTGTAGCAGGTGAAACGTGTAAATCGCCGACGAATCGTCGAAATTTTCTAATCTAGCCGGAGCGGTCACCGAGTTAACAGACTGTCTCGTCGAAGACGCACCTATATATATATATATGTTATACCCGTCAATGACTTACAGCACCGGCAACACATAGCCAAACGTAACGTACCCGAAGCCGGCGGCAGTTTTATCCTCGTCAGATCCGGCAATATCCAACTCTGTGTGTCCTCATCCCATTCCGCGTCTTCTTTCAGCCTTTCTATGTTACTTAGGTGTTCGAATAAACGGAAACAAACAAAAATACGCCATATGTTCGTATTCGTCTAACCGACGGTCTACCCGCGCCTACACGGTCGACGGCGATTGGTACCTGTAATTACATTCCTTGGACAAGGCCGGCACGATTTTGTCCAAAATTTGACTTAGCAATTTCATCTGACGTCCCTGTTTTCTGATGGTCTCCAAGTAATCCGTCCGCTCGTTCTCGAATTCACTCTGAATATCCATTATTTCTCTGTCCGACGCTTTTATCTGAAAATCGGACCCCGTCTTATTTACCCTAATAACCGCGCGATCTCGCTTACCTTTTGTTTGTACTTCTTCAACGCTTCGTTTTTGGCCCTCAGCTCATCCTGTATGTCGTCATACACACCGAGCACTAAGTTCGGCCCGTCCTCGGTTTCGACGTTGGCCAACGCTTTCGCCAACGCGTTCAGTCGTCTCTCGGCCGCCTTTTTCTTACGTAAACGGCGTTCCTGCAGCTCTTTGTCGTTCGCCCGTTCCCCGCCGACCATACTCTCTTGCAGTTTCTTCAACCTACGAAACACAACGGCAGACCACCACTATCATTCGAAACGTTCGCGTTTCTCGCGCCACCTCGGCTAACCTTTTCAGTATTTCCTGTTGAGACCCGTTCAACTCCACCCGATTACTTTTCAGCGCTTTTTCGACGATCTGTTGAGGTGACGAAGCCCTATTGTGGTACTGAAACGTCACATTTCCGGTACGACAATAATCGGTCCGATGATATTCCGGCCGTACGTGATTTCGTGCGCGTATGACGCGGCAAAGAACCGGGAAAACAACGACGTTTATGTATAATAAATCGCTAAAAAATCGTGTTATTCGCGGTACGAATCGCGCCTACAACTAGTGTAGCTTGATAAAGGCGCGTGCGCTGTGTTTACGTACTTCGTTGGAGATTTTCGCCAAATTGTTATCGTACTTCTCTTTCAACGCCTTCAGATCCGCCTGCATCTGACACTTGGATTTATATTCCTCTTGGTATTTCGCTCTCAGCTTGACCATTTCGTCTTGGTATTCGAGCCGCAATTTTTCCTTCTCCGAAACGTCATTCGCCAAGTTACCCGCCGGCAATTGTGCCGTGGACGCGTCCAGCAGTTCCTCGAGTTTTTTTATTTGCTCTTGGTATTGTCGCAACATCGTGTCTTTGGGATCTTCGTTCACGTGCGGCTCGTTGTATATGTTCTTCGCTCGATTGGCGTACCTCAACGTGGACAATGTCTCGTCGTAGTTGTTATCGGCCGGTGACAAACAAGCGACCATCAACGTTTTCGTGTTACCGCCGAGAGAGTCCTAAACCCACGGAATCGCGAACTATAGGTTTTATAAAATGTTCGAGGTTTCCGTCGCCCCTCGCCCAGGGGCCGTCCCATTTACTTGGAGTAGTCTGGTGAGTTTCGAATCCCTGTAGGGTATATGTTTGGCTTTGCCGTCGACAAGAGCGGATATGACGTTGCCCAAAGCCGATAGGGAAAGATTGATTTTCGTGGCCTCCCTGAGACGGTCGCCCGAAGCACCGGTTTTCGTTTGTCTCTCGCTTCCCGCCAAATCGACCAAACTAAGTTTTCCCCGTTTGATCGACTTAACGTCATCCACGTTCTGCGATGTGGACATCATTTCCACAGATATGGTGAATATCGAATGACTTCTGGACGAATCGGCGTTCATCATGGTCGCCCCTGTGGCCCTGTTCCTCCACCCTTGGTCCATTAGTTTCTGGCATTCGTTCACGTCGTGTACGGCGTGATGAGACAATTCTGTAACAAAACACACACACACACACACACACACACACACACACAACGTGATTTATATATTTTCCAGAGTAACATTGACTAACCTAAACGCGTTTACGTATCGCGAACGTTTATAAATTGTTTTCGTTAATTATAGGCAATTTAAGACGGCGAGATTTCCCGAATTTCCCCAGCCACCTTCCCCTCCCGTAATTTATAGTTCGGTAGTCCCTTCTCGATTCATGTGTACGGTCCGTCGTTCGCACTCACCGTGCACGTACACTCCTCTTTCCGGGCTTTCTTTCAGCTCCAGCCTCCGTTTGGTATCCGAACTCAGTAAATCTCTCACTTCTTCGTTGTATATTTCGATGTACGAGGCGAGCACCAAAAACTTCACGTCGTCCGTAACGGATATGGCCTCGAAAACGTGTTCGAAAGCTCTTGGTATTATCCCTCGTTGGCTCGGCGGCGCGGTTACGCCCTGCATCGAAAAACTTTTGCCACATCCGGTCTGCCCGTACGCGAACACCGTGCAATTGTAGCCCTCCAGGATCCCCTAAAATTTAACAGACGTCGCGATAAACAACGAATAGATTCGTCGAAAACACGCCGCCGGGGTTTGGATTATTTTTTTGTCCGTAAGTCGAAAATACGACCGAGCGTATTTTTACTTATTCGGTCACGTCCCCTCCTACGAACGTTATTTCGGTTTTTTTTTTTTAGAAAATAAACATCATAATAACGAAATACATTTTTGAAAAATCGCCGTTACGATTTTAACACTTATCGTATCCGCCGTGGTCGTACGGCATTTTTAACGCGCGCGTTTCGCGACTTTTGTCCAGAACGTGCGTATACAAAACCCGAACCACTAATAGCCACCGGGCACGGGTGCCGGTACATTTTCGGCCCGTTGTACGGTCACAATTTCAATCCGGGACGTTTTAAACTCGTTTAAACACTTTCGAAACGGTTTCGTGACGCGTGCTCACCTCCACGAACGGATAAGCGATATCGTTGTATAGCTGCTCGGTGCTGGACTCGGGCCCGTAAACGCCGTCGAACGCGAACGTTTTCGGCGGCGCGGAAGCGTCCGTGGGATTGACGATCGAACACGTGCATTTCTCGGCATCGACGAACACCACGCTCTGAAATATACATATAATACGTTCGACAATAATCGTCCCGTCCTCGGATTCCGAACGAAGTATCCCGGGGCATATTGGCCGCGATTGGGTATTAATTTTTTTTTTTCGCTTTGAACGTGTTTCGTCCACCAATACTTTTTTCGTAGTGCATCGCGCGAACAACGGCACTTTCGCGGTCCACTCCATTTCCCGATAGCCAATCGTTTATTCGGCACGACATTCGTAATGGTTTTCCTAAGCGGACGTGATAAAACTAATCGGTGAAATTGTCCGCTCGCGCGATTTCCGTCGAACGATATTACGTTTTTATTTCGTCCCGGCGAATAGATTCCCCGACGCGTTTCACGTTATTACCGTGATTTTAACGCCGCCCGTTTTTCTTTTACGCGCCAAAATTAACGGACGCGATTTTCGCACTTGAAAGAACGCCCGCCAGTTACATTCACTCCTCGGGGGGGGGGAGGGATTTTGAAATTTATCAAAATCGACTTAATCGAAGTGTAATGTTCGTCACGCGCGTTTGAAATTCCGTCTAATTCGTTCATTGTACCGCGACGTCGCCCGGGATCGTTTTTCGGTCGTGATTTATCCGTCGCTTTCCAATTCGAAATTCTGATACGATTTCGGCGTAAACCTAAGCCGCCCGCACGTCTTCGAATGGTCGTTCGCATCTATCGTCGCGGAATACTGTTAAGGAAATACCGAGGACAATTATTCGGGGGGAACGCGTTCGAATTGGAAACGACGAGAGGCCAATTTAGTGTGTCCGCACGGGACAGTGGGTCGAAGACCTCGGCAGGGGCCTAAGGGTCCGGCGGTGTACGCGAATAATAAAAATTCGGCGCGTCGAACGCGACGGGGGTTAGATGCGCGTATCGCGTGCTCGACCGCCGCCGGTACGTTTATTTATAAATAATTGGGGTAGGAGGTGCGCGTGCGTGAATGTTCACTAGGTTTATAGGTCAAAGCGCGCGTGAAAAACGATATTTTAACGACGTCAGTATAACGTGCGTAAAGTACGCGTAGTCGACAATTCGCTCGGTCTATGCCCTAATACGTTCGAAGTTGTAAAAGCTATCGTTTTTCCCGAAGTATTGCGTAGTATTACAGTCGTATTCCGAAGCGTTATTAAAAATGCTACGCCGGAGTACCGACCAAGTTTCCCGAATATCTAATTTCAAATACCGCTAAAATATGTGCATTGCCGAGTACGAATCGCCGTTGGGAATTATTAGGCCAGCGCGGGGAACCAATACACGAAATCACAACGCGATTGTGTCGGAGAGGGACGAGATAACGCGGTTAAAAAAAAATGTATCGAAAGTGCACGTGTATCGGTACACGGAAAACTCGAAACGTATAGAACAACTTACCTTACTGTTTAACGCCCGTTCCCTCGCGTTCATCGGCCGACATCTGGCTATTACTTTCACGTTTTCCGACGTCATCGTGCCGCGGCGTCTCCACCAAATACGCTTGGGTATCTGTGCGCGAACATATTTATTTTTAAACGGTCGGGGTTTATAATAATAGGCCTTTTTCGTTTCTTGGTACACCGAACAGTTTTTTCGGGGCGTGTATTTGAAGTAGTTTTTTGTTTAATAGGTCGACGACGTATCGAATACGATTAGTCGAGAGTATTTAAATACGAACGCTTAAACACGTTAACGACAGAACCGTATAATTGGATTCGATTTCGTGTTTTAACGGAATAAACACCGCTCTTCGTTCTAGCGGAAATAACGTTAATAACGAATATCGTACACACGTTTTTAATAATATGGGACGTACCTGCCGCGACGAATTATTCCACCGATTTCAATTCGTTTAATACGCGTCGTAGTTCGCGATTGTCGCGGTATGATTGGCTGGCACCGGGTGTATACAGGGTGATTATCTCGGGCCGATTTCGAAAATTCGTCGCGCTAAAGATACGCGCGCGTACGGTGGTTATTCGGTTGCCGGTTTATTTATCGTTTACCCGGGCGGTGACCTGAAGCGCGCGGAAAACTACCGACAAAAAAGTACGCGCGGGCACTTTGCCGGACAAAAATATTCGACCGATTTTTAGTCGTACGGAACGGATGGTCACGGCGTTTTTGAAAATTAACGACCAAACGTTTCGTATAACGTTTACCGTACGTTTTTTCCCAAATTCGTAATAGGGTCGACTTTCGTAAGTTGCACGCCTAACTGGCCGTTTTAGCTAAAAATAGCTAAAATTTACAAAAGTAAATAAAAATGAACGCGTACCCTTAACGTTACAAACTCGTTCGCGACGAGTGTATTCAATTTCAATCGACATTTCGTTCGCGACATTTACACGAATTGCGTATCCATGTACACAAATACGGCACGTACAAAGTACGTGCGCATATATTAAAAATACGATCGTAACGTGTAGATATTTGGCGACGGCGGAATCGTTAGTTCGGGGCCGCCACAATAATAATCGTAGCCGACCCGGAAAATAATAAAGCCGCGGATGGTTCTGTCGAAATACGGGTCCGTCTATAGAGCGCGGCGTAGTAACAAACGCGGCCGAATAATATCGCGGCGCGCGCGTACTCGAATCGACGTTATTACGGAACGTGTGTATAGATCGGATGGACTTTTAAGGGAATAGCCTATTCGTTTGGTTACGCCGAAAACGGCGTACGATATTTATACAAATAAAGTGTAACAAATATTTTGTAAAATATTTATACAAAAGCGGCCACTTTCGCCCGAGACGGTTTCGTCCGTACGGTGAAAATCCGTACGATTTTTTCCGTGCGGACTTTGTGTTCACGCACGACGTGTTTTTCGCGTGAATCCTCTACGTTTTTGGTCATATTTTAGATATTTATTAACTCGGTCGGCTTTCAACATGTGTCGGCACTATTGCCGCGTGTTTTTTATATTGTCGTATTCAAAAGTGTCGAAAACAACGAAATCGTATTTACTGGGTGCGCCCAATTAATCAATGAAGAGACGAAGCGGGAAGTTTCTTACAAAACCGCTTGATTACAATATCGTATAATCATTAATAAAATATAATATCGAAACGCTTTACGAGTGACCGCAAAAACGGACGGCAGATAAATCGTCTTTTGTGAACGCGTTCGCGTAGTCACGTACGCCACTGATGAGACGGCGACGGGCACCGTCGTTCAGACGGCCGTTTTAAATCGTCCGTACGGATAAAACCCGTCCAGTATGAAAGCTTTAGTTAATTTTATCAGTTCACCGTTAATGGCTGACGGATAAAAACCGTCACGGAGAAAAGCGTCACGCGTGAAAGAGCCGATAATCCGAGACGAATTGTGTCGCTATAGGTTTTCCGAAATGGAACAATCGGTGCAATTGCGTCCGAAGAATATATTTTCGCCGCCCTCGCGTAGCGCCGTGCCGGTCGTTTGTATTCGAATAGTTAAACGTAAACGCGGCCGTACTCGGATTGTAGGAGACAAGACGGGGGACACACACCGGGCGAATAATTGGAACGATATAATAATCGAAAGTGTTTCCTTATAAGAGAACAAATTATACGGGGGGGGGGGGAAACGGCGAACTTGACACGACAAAAGCCGAATAATTGTAATAATAACGGCGGTAAAAAAAAAATACGGTTTTGTACACGCGCGTTATTCGATCGGAAGAAATCAATAAAACCGTATTATCGTCATTATACGCGAGTGCTGTCAAACACGAGCACACTCACACGCTTGTAGTCCCCCTAACGGCGCGCTCGTAATTTAATAACAAAGAAAAACACCGTTCGTAGCTCGCGAACAAATGTCGCACAAATGTTACGGATAATTCGTTTTAAGTGGTCGAGTCTGCGAATAATAGAACGGGCATTATTAAACAACGACGTTGTTTAACGCGGCGCTTTTTACGTAGGGCCTTTTTACTACCGAATTGGAACAGAACGGGATACGTCCGACCGACGTTTTCGTTTTAAACGACCGAGTGGAAACGGACAGTCCGGAAGCGAGTCGCGTGCACGGTGTTGCCGTGAGAAGAGAGTTTAAATAAACGGGCGGGCGGCTGCGTCGTTTTCAACACTAGCTGGGAAATACTCGTATATAAAGCGCGATACAAACCGACTTGGCCAAGGTTCTAAAATAACGTTAACGACTGTTCTACGGTGTTTTTGAACTGTCCGCGGAATCGTGTTTCGCGTATTTGTTTATACGGAAACAATGTTCGTCAAAGGCCGACGGCAATGACGACGTTCAAACGTTGTTCCCTACGTGGCCCGCATTAACGAATCCAAAACATGGCGTCGAAATGAATTTACTCGGTAATTTAGAAACGCCCGGATTCTATGGTTTTTAAAAACGACGGGAACGCTTATTTTACGCGCGTTATTTAACCTCGATGCCAAACACCCCCCCCCTCACCCCGGTTGAAACGACCAATGCGAAAACTACGCGCGTTAACGGTATTTATGTATCGGAAATGTCGCGCCCTTCGTATATAAATAGGTTAAAAGCGGTTCGAACGTTTCCGATAAGTGATTACGCTTTACACAAACGCACAATACAATTATCGATCTCTCTTTCCCACGCACGCACACTTTCGTATTCGTTTAACTAAAAGCGCTAACGGTAACGAACTAATAATAAACTACGCTAAAGTCGAAGATTTTAACCCTCGCGTATGAGTATTAAGTATAAACGCTCGGGAAATAGTATTGAACGGGTTATAAACAACGGTACTAAATAATAATTTAGGCCTGGCTGCCGTCGCCACCGTCCAACGGTAGTCCGAAACTGTGCGACGTCAGCGAAAGTAATTGCTACTTAAACACGATTGACGACGGCCGCCGGACACAAGTTGTCCAAAGGCGCGTCAGCCGAGTGCGTCAACGAATAGTTACCGTAAGACGTGTTATATTTTATTAATCGACTCGTGCGCTCCTGAACGCCACCACCAAATCTTAACCCGGATGTACAACCGACGGCGGTTTTTTCGAATGCCCACGGCGGATGGTGGCGCACTAATCCCACGTACAGGTGGCGAATATTACGTACGTTTCGGTAAATAATAAACAAAATATTCGTCTCGGTCGATCGTGAACGAATAGCTATCGCTAACTACTCACGGCCGTGTATCCCCGTGAATTCGGCGTGAATGATCGGCTAACGTTCTCGGTACGTCGTGTCCTTCCGCCAGCTTCCGTACGCGTAGAATAATTGGCCCCAGTCGTTTCTATTATTTTCGCCCGGCACTTTCCGATATACGGAATATAATATACTTTTATATAAAAGGACGGCCGCGCGTATGTAGTTAAGAACGAAACTTGTCGTTTAACGATTTATTATTATCGGACGGTGCGTTTTATTCGTATACAAACGCCTACTACGATAAAGACGACCAACGTTATTCGCGTTCGAGCGCGATACACGACGTACTTATCGATTTCCGTTTTAAAACAAATTGTTACGGCCGTACGGTTTAAAAACGCGGTACACTTATAGTTTTCACTATACGTTTAACGAACCGAGGGCAAGAGTAACAAAGGAATTACGATTGTCGAAAACAAAAAACGGCAATAAAATAATATACGACGGACTATACACGAGCGCGGTTTACTCGTCCGGAAACGCGATAGGCAATACATGTGACATCGTGGCCGGATTCGTAACCGCGAATTAGAACGAACGCTCGCGAATTGACCGAGAGAAACGGCCAACGTGCGCGTTCACGCGAACGCGTAGCCTTTGCCGGACTACAGGTGGTGGCGTGGTAACGCGAACGGTTACCGGAGGGCCTGTGCAAACACGGTGACGGAACACGCACGCGCGCGTACAATAAAACATAACGTTTACGAGAGAGAATTGCCCCGAAACATTAACCGAAAACCGACGGCGGGTTGGACGAGTTTTTCCGGTTTTGTCGAATTCGCTTTGTCGTAAACGCCATTTTGTAAACGTTTCCGAAAAACCGACGACCCGGAGTCGATTTTCGTGAATTTCGAAACGTAACACGATTTGAATCTCGTACGCGATGTACGAGTTAAACGTTTCGATTCAATTCCAACTTAACAAAACTCACGTGCACAAACGTCCACGTTTTTAAATTGTAATAATAAAACGACGTATTCGTCTTACGAACTTAAATATTCGCGTAAACGCGAAAACGTGTAATTATTTTACGCCGAAATACTTTCGATATACTCGACATTTTTACGTTCAGTCGCGACTATTTATAATTGTTAGTATTGTATCAAATTTTCTTACTTCTTGATAATAACGGCTTTCGAGATCATACCAACAATTTTTCATCCAGTCTTCCCAACCCGAGTCTCGACGGCGGCGGCTAGAATACTTTCTCGTTCGATGTTTTTGATTTTCTCTCGACGTGTTCAGTCTACTCCTAACTTCTACTACGACTTTCGTATTATTATTTGGGCGCTTCGTTCTTTCGAATTTTTTTTCAAGTATGACCCGAAAGATTTTCCGTTTTAAAATAATGAACTGGTTTCGCTATAATTTGTGGCACATACACGTTTCACGACCAAACGTACATAATACATACCAGCGCTAAATATAAGTACGGTAAATTTCCTCGTACTATAAACAAAACCGGAAATTACAGAATCTCCTAAAACAACGTATATATAATTTGTAGTTAAACATTTTCTAGAATATACACTTCTCGATGTTTTATCAATTTTGAAACGGAAAATAATATTATCAAAAGGAAAAAAAACGATTTCTCTTAGCTGTGCGTAAACAAAATTATGTCGTTAAACGTTCATCGATCATTACGATCAGTTGACGTTCAATCGACTACAGTTATCCTTCGGTATGTTAATACTTGGTAGTCTCCGAACAATTATATTTTTACAAATACTAGCCGTGAACCTATGAAATTCATATCTATAGTATATTTCCGTTTTCGTGGCTAATATTACGGTAAATAGGAATTACGCTACGTATAATTATCAAAATGCAAAGTATATTATGAAAATATTTTATATTAGGTATTCCAAAAATAATTTACACGATACAAGGTATTATTTAATGAAAAAAGGACAAAAAAATTACTAACTAAAATTAATATTTTTTAAAATCTAATTATTGGAATGGCAAATTGTGTAACAAAAATAAATTGTTCAATATTTTAAAATAATTTTTGTAAAAATATACGTATCATTAAATATTTATGTAAATTTAACGTAGAAAAATAAAAATCGGCTTTAATAATAGAACGTAAAATATTAAGAAAAAAAAAATTTAAAAATATATAATTTAATATTCGAAAATTATACAAATAAAATATCAATTTTCTACTTAAAAGTTAAACAATAATAGACCTAACAACGTACTATACTATTATTATTTAATTCTAATGAGCAATTCAATCGTCTAAGTTTGTCTTAGTGTTATGTCAGTCTGTTTACAAATTTCAAAATAACATTTCTCCTATATAAATTTTGTTTTTGGTATATTTTGTACATACGTTGTATATTATCAATACGATATTGACGCAATTAAAAATCTCCAAAACATAGATATAAATACACTTGGAACATTTGACTACCCACACGTTACAATATGATTTTATCGAATTATTTAGGGATAACGTTGTTTTGATTTTCGAAATTATCCCAGTCTTTGATTTTTTTCTGACATTTGGGAACCATTACGGGTCCTATTTTCACAGAAGTATAGTCCCGTCCAACTGCCATGACCATACTTCTCTAAAGATGGGACCTCTAATAATAGTTCCAAACTGTCAGAAAAGAAAAACAGACACGGAAAATTCTGAAAATTAAAACAATATTAACAACAAAACCCATAATGACTTTAATCAATTCATTATTTAGCCACTTATGTCAATAATACCAAATTATGAAACGTCATTTCCTTTAAAGGCACTAAAATTAATTCTTTAAGGGTCCTCAGTACACAAATTGATTTCTTGAGCGTCTCACACGATATAGTAAATTTTATTTATCGTAGTATAATAAAAGCAATTTACTACATAGTTGCGAGTAAAATTAATAGAAAAAACAATTCGTTTGTGACGAGGCCTTTTACAATAATTTTTATAATAATAAAACATATTTTATTGTTATTATATGTTTTGATTTATCGTATAAACACAAAAATAAGTTGGCAAAAGCACCAACGATTAAAAAAATGTAATTATCCTTTACAAAAATGTCTTAAAAACTAAATCCTGCTTTTAATAGACATAAAATATCTCTAATATTTATTAACGTTTAAAATATAATAGGATTTTAATACAATCATAAAACTACCAAGTTATATATATATATATATATATATATATGGAACATTCAACCATCTATATTGGAATATGTTTTTGAAGGGCTGATTAATATTATTCATAATATAGAATTTTGAAATTATATACACTCGACAATGGCACTTAAATTATTGTTTTTCCCTATTCTTTTTTAGCTATCTCACATACATATTCTGAATGTAATGACAATAATTAATATATGGGCAATATACATCAATTTGTTGAAATTCACCAAATTTAACAAAATTTTTTAATTCAAAAATGAAATATGTATATTGCTAATAAGCGTTAAAAACTACAAATAGAATTCTTAAAAATTAAAATAATAAAAATAATCGACGAGACATAGGAAATAATATTCCGATTTTCAAACATATTTTCACATAACTTCGATATTCAGAATGTAAATTTCTGCACATATAGACAACTAATTGGCGTATTGTAAATGTTTATACAATTTAACGTATTAAGATATATATAATACATATGGAAATTTGGAAATGTCAAAAATAAATTTACATTGTTAAAATTCTTAACGATAATTCGTATAATAAAATACACATATTTTACTTTAATTACCTGTATGTTTTGATTTTTATATAAATACAAAAATGTTTTGGCAAAAGCACCAATAACTTAAAATAAACATTAAAATTATTTCAGATACAAAAATATGTTAAAATTTAAATCCTGCTATTAAGTCATAATATATATATGGCATCATTTGACAATAATTGAAATGTAACGTACAAAATAATATTACTAAATTATAAAACTAGTGTTTGTAGGAACCCATAATCATCACCCTGAAAACCTTAATATTTTGGGCTTTAGACCTTTTTCGATTTACTTATAAATTATTTTCTATTTAAGATACTTGATATGTATTTGTATTTGGCACATTAGACAATTGGTTATGGTCATCTTGTTGATCATTGATCTGTAATTATTACAGTTCATGGAAAAAACATTTTACACATAAAATGACAAATTTAATTCGTAAAAAAGCAAATTAATAATATTAGACATAAATTCCCTCGCAACTCAAAAATTGAAATACCGAGATAACTTACTTTATTATTTAGTGATTCTTTGATTGCAGACTCTAATTTCACATCATTTGTACAAGCTTTAGTCCGATGCCTGAACCGATGAGTGACTAAAAATTGATTTGTAGCAAATCGTTTTTTACAAATATCGCACACATATGGCAACTGGTTATCATCAACGTCATTATGTGTTGCCATATGCATGTCGTAGTAGTGTTTTACTATAAACGATTTACCTAAAACAGTACATTTTAAACAATAACGTTAAGCTCAATATTCCATACATGTTTACACATTTGTGAAAACGTTTGTATGTAAGTAAATTTACTTACCACAAATCTCACAAACAAGAGGTCCAGTGACTCCGTGTGTAGTTCGATGCTTATGAAGATTGTCTTTGCGACTGAAATGTTTATGACACAAATCACATCCATACAACCGTTGACCTGTATGACTTAACATATGTCTCATAAGATGTTCTTTACGACTAAATGATTTTGAGCATGTCTCACAACTGTATGGTCGCTCACCTAAAAAAGGTTCACAAACGTATTAAATAAATGTGAAAATCACCGTGTAAACATTGTACAAATCTTTTTATTTACCAGTATGGAGTTTTCTATGTTGAATTAAATGTTCTTTCCTTTTAAATTTTTTCTCACAAACATCACAAGGAAATCGTGGTGGCATCATATCTCTGGTACTTCTCGTAGGTACATTCTTATTATTTATAGCTTTACACATCTGACTATGCATTACAATTTCTTCTTCGCATTCTAAAACTTTGCCACATGCAGTACACGATGCAAGAGCACCATCTGTCGGCAATAATCCATTCATATATGTTTTCACGTCGTCGGAAACTTCAGATTTACTATTATCCATGTCGGAATCTTGATCATTACTTCTAAACAAAATTTACATTTAATATGAATAACAAAATAAGTAATAATTATTTCTAAAAAAAAATCGTAGTCTTTATAAAAAACTTACTCAGATTTATTAAATTCAAAGTGAAGCATTTCTGGTTCAACAGTTAATGGTGTCACATAAGCTAAGGAATGTATATTCATTTCATTATCCTCTTGATTAGGACTAGGAATATCCTAAAACAATAATACATTTAATTACATTTACGATGTAAATTTAGTAATTTAATCACAAATTGTATTATTTATCGGTAAAAAAAAATTATACGATATACGAGACATTTATTATTAAAATGTATTAGACACGTCTTCTGCAAATATTTATAACACAATAAATCTACTACAATTGTTTAATAATCGATTGTCATAGACAAGCCATAAACACGGATAACAATAAATTAACACAAACAATTCTTACAGGTACAGAGTAAATTGTTTGAACATTTTCACTAGCATCGTTCTCATCATTGGATGAATCAGTTTGAACTGATCGATTTGAATTACCGGCTACAGTGTAATTGTACTTTGTAGATTCAACACCATTTGTCGTACTTGTTATAGCTGACTATTAAAAAAATTAAAAAAAAAATATATATATATACACACAATAATATTTTATATATAAATATTATATATTTATAATATACATTAAATAACCAACCTGCATATCATATTTACAAAATTCTTGATATTGGCCACTTACATCGTTAACTATCTGTATCGAGCCAGATTGAACCAAGTTGGACAGACTTTGCATTGTAAGCATAGATGAAGTATCAGAAGTAACATTTTTCTTTTCATTTTTGGGATTACCGTTAGAATTACTTTCTATAGATTCACGAACATAAACCTGAAAAAATTTTAAATCGACCGTATTAAGTACTAATATTTCAGTAAAAATACTCGAATTATTATTTTAAAAACAACAACAATTTCAAAATTATCGTATATATATTTTATATACATTTATTAGATACCTATGATTTGGCAGGAACAAACATTCTCAAAATAAATAGCGTTAATAAATATAAACACAACTCACTTTTCCTTGGCATTTCAACTGATCAGAAACACTTAAAGTAGCGCAATAGCTTCTTAACATAGACTCTGTATTTACACATTGGTCTATAAAATCATAAAATTCTTCTATTTTTTCTATACAATTTTCACATATTCCCTTTGGCAAAGTATCATTTTCTTTTATCTAAAAAATAAAAAAAACAATTGTCAACGTTATTTTCTCAGTAAAACAATTATACATACTTAAATTATGATAAAAAATAATTTTAAAAAGTTTACATCTCTTCAACAAATCAAAATATTGACGAAACAGTAAACGTTTAAATACAACTCCCAAGTTAAAAAAAATATGTCAGCCAAAGACCAAATGTTAATGTAGCAACCTTTTAACAATGTGCTTGAACCAAAGGTTTATAAAGAATTTGTTCACAGAGACAATACAAAATATTTATCGTAGTTTAAAGATCAAATTATGCTATAATTATTATTTATATATTTATAAGGCCCTTATTTTAACGCGTTGGACAAATTTATTTCATTCATGAGAAAATTAATTTTCGGCATATAGAAATTTTATAACAGTATTGGATCACGATCATACTGGTAACTACGAATTATTAATTCGATTCAATAATTTACGACCATATAAACGAGTATATTGAAATAAAGACACAATAAAAAACGAATATGAAATAAACTTTTTATTGAAACGAATAATTAACGAACCGAGAATATTATACAGACTATTGGGTATTTAAACTATTTATCTCCTTGACCATTAAACACGCCGACTTTAATATTGGAAATTTCGAATACTTAACTAAAAATTATAATCGTGCAGACGTTCATTTTTGGAAAATATTCGCAATCCAAGTTCCTACAAAAATACGTCATCGGCTTGGCAATGTCGGTATCGTTACGGAGAAGCAGCGCGATGGAAACAAGTCGCGATTTTCGAATCGAAATACGCGAACGACTAAATAAAACGGACCTAGCGATTCGTCGTTTGTAATTGAGTACGGACAGTAGACACCCGCCGGCGAATATCAACGAAACACGCTCACCTGCAGTGGTATGCACTTTTTCAGTTTGGACGGTAGCTGTCTGTCGCAACTCTCGCGGCTTTTGTACAAATTATGTTTATTGCCGCCCACGCACATGCAAAGCCGGCACAGCTCGTAGAAATCCACTTTTTTGTAGATGCTCATCGTTGTCTAGAAACGGAACGGACGCGATTTATATCATTTATCCCGCGGACGTGCGACGCCGGGCAAAAAAACCGACGAGCGCGCCATTTACGTCGTTGAAATATCCGTTGTTGTTGCCGACGTTGTATTATTATTTGTTGTTGTTGTTATTGTTGTTGCCGTCGATGGCCACCGAGTGCACTGCACGCCACATGCGTTAACCTAATATCGTCCATACGGTCTCGTCGTACGGCAACTCGTTTGGCGCTGCTATCAAATATTAGGCGGCCGCCGCGACAGCTGCAACCCCGCCGCTGCCATTTTGAATTTCGAAAATTCAAAAACGGAATACGTTCGGACGCACACCAGGCTACATCGTTCGGATCGAACTACGATACAGCGACGACCCGTCGGGAAATTAAACGTCGTTTTCCGATTTCTATTAACCACGAGGGGGGCTTTTTTCCCCCCCGTGATTCGAATACGTCGGAAGTGTACCCGAAAAACGCGTTTCGCCGAATTTCCCGATTAGCCGGTTATCATTTTGCCCGCGCGACGTGGCTACACTGACGAGCCGTGTTATCGTGTCGCACCGCCACCCCGGAACGTTAGACAAATTTGATACAATTACGCTACGAATTATTGCAACGCTTAATGCCCCGAGATTACCTCTCCACGTTTTCCCGTCCGTTCTCGCACCGTGTATACGCCGGATCGACGACGTCGCGTATTTTTTTTAATTCGCCGTTCGTTCGATTATGACATTTCAAAATACCGTACGCGTGCCGCGCCGTGTTTTCAAAGAAACGATTTCGTCGATCGTGCCCGGAACGAACGTTTAACGAAAATAGAAATTACGACGTTTAACTTGCGCCGATAATCAAAAATTATTTAATTATTATATACAATATTTGTTAAGAAAATTGCATAATAAACTGCGTTCATATGTATGAACTATTTAGCCAACACTCCTCTGCTCGTCTATTTTGATTTCTAATTTACGGTCTCCAAAAGTATTTATAGATTTCGTTTGACGACACCGTTACAATTGTGTAATGACGATACGATGATACAGCGACGGTGCGAATCGATTTTTGGATCGTACAGCAGCAGCTAATACCCATCGGTAACGACGTTTCAGTGTATCTCGTCTTCAGACCCATTTTCCGTTCTTTTTAATTCCTTTTTTCCTTTTTCCTTCCATTTTCAAATGTCCAATAACGACATGTCGTCCAAGGCTGATTTCGAACCATTAGACGCGGCGGCGGCAGGTAAAGCGTTTCGAATGAGTGACGGTGACTGGATCTGTCCGAACGCCCAATGCGCCAACATAAACTTTGCCCGTCGTACGCATTGCAACCGGTGCAACAAGGAACGGGAAGACTTGCCAGCCAAGAAAAAAGCGGGCGCGGAAATCGGCAAAGTAGCTGCGGAAAAGAGCAAAGGTCTGTTTTCGGCCGATGACTGGCAGTGTAGCAAATGTGGTAACGTAAACTGGGCGCGTCGGTCTCAGTGCAATATGTGCAACGCGCCCAAATTCGCCGATCCAGAAGAACGCACTGGCTATGGTGGCGGCTACAATGATAGAGGAGTGGTCGAGTATGTCAAGCGAGATGAGTCGGACGATGAGTATGACGAGTTTGGTCGGAAGAAAAAAAAACAGAAACGTTGTGGTGGTGGGTCAATCAGCGAAGATTCTAATAGTCAAAATGGCAAAGAAGAGGACGACGACCGTAGGAGTAAAGATAATATGTGGTCTAAAGTTGACAATGATAATGAAGATGGCGACGAGGACGATGATGATGATGATGACGATGATGAAGACGGTGATCTTTCTAAATACGATTTATCTGAATGGGATGACTTGGCAGCCCAAGTCAAAAAAGATAGATCCAGATCTAGATCGCCTATAAAATAACAATTTTAACGTTTCGTAAGTACTTCAATACATTAGTTAGTCATTTAACAAACAAATATTACGATCTTATAAATTAAATTAAAATTATGTTCGTAAATACAGTGCAGTTTCCAATAATCAATTCTCCTTGGAAGTTATGAAGAACGTTTGATCATTTTAATATTAATAAATATTTGTATCTTTCGTAAGTATCAATGCCACTAGTATCATTAAATTTATTACGTTTTATTATTACTTTTTTTTATTTTGATATTTTTCAGTTTTGATTGCGGGTGTTTGTTGATCAGTCTATAAATCAATATTTCCCAACAGCCATTGACCAACTACAAATACAATTTAGATTAGACGATATTTTATTTCTTACATTTTATGTATTTATTTTGAACAATATCTATTTATGTCTTCAGTTGTTTACATTTACGTATTTATATTGAACTAATGTATTGTAATAAAAAAAAAATACATAAAAGTAAAACCATTTTGTTGACATATAACTCGTGAAAATTTCAACGGTTAAATATTTAATAATTTTATTACTGCACTTATATTATTTAAAATAAATGTTTTTCATTTGTAGAAACTATTAAGTGAAATTTTGTCCATATAACATTATCGCAGTTTTTATTTTCAAACAATTATGTTTTACCAAATTGCGCTAATTAGATATCTAATGAAGTCACTATTATTGTTTATATAAAAATTTTCGATTTATATATATATATATATTTGTATTTCTAAACCACCAATTTCAAATACTTTTTTCTTATTTCAATAATTTTACCAAAAATAAAAATGTCTTATTATTAAACCTATTGCGAAATACAACTGCACGATACTTTACAAACTAAGTAATTTGAAAAAGAAATTTCATTCGAAAATATATTTAATTTTAGATAGTGTAATAAGTAACGTATATTATATTTTTTAATGTAAATTATGATTATTTTTTGTTTGCAATTCACGACATAAGGATGTTAAAAAAAAAAATTGTAAACTAATGGATATTTTATTTCGTATATGTACGAATAATTTATATATTATGCGTCATATTTCATTGAAAATAATTGTGTAACGATGAAAAATTACGACGCTATTATCGTATCGCAAAATGTATATAAAATTAAAACCCCTCCAGGGATAATAAGTATCCATGGTGGTGGTACTTTCTATATGTATGATATGATTATGAATAAATGTGAAATAAACACCTTAGCCTCTTAGTTCTAGAAAATGTTACCTTTTTAATCCATAGTTATAATATACGCATCTGTGTATTACGAATATTGTATATGGAAACAATAATGAAATTTTATTCAAATAGGTGAGACTTTTGTTGTTGACAAACAGGCAAAATACTTATCAAATATTAATGTAGCCCTTGATCTATTTGCTTTCGCTTTTGATTTAATAAAAAAAAATAACGTGAAATTTACAAATAAAAATGATTTGTACGGTATAATAATAATAATCAACGTACCTTTCATCCAAATTTTGAGAATACGGGTTGGTTAATTTTTCTTTTTTTTCGTAACGTAATGCAAACAAAATTGCTCATTAAACACAAAAAACCAAAATTAAGTTCATCATCATCATCCTCGCCTTTATCCCATTTATTTGGGGTCGGCCACCTTAGTCTTAAACCTCCATTTGCCCCAATCTCCCACATCCTCGACGCACACACCAGCAATCCTCATATCCTCCTCAATCGTGTTTAACCGCTTCTTCTTTGGTCTTCCTCTTCCTTTTCTTCCTTCCACACTCAATTTCATAACTGTTCTTACTGCTTTCGAATCTTCTCTCCTCATAATATACCAAACCATCTAAGTCTATTCTCCCTCATTTTATCCATAATCACCGCTACTCCTATACTTCCTCTTATATATTCATTTCAACAAAAAAAACCCAAAATTAAGTTAATTGTGCGAATTACCATTGTACATTAACAGCCATGATACGTTTTTAAAAATATCGAAATAAAAATTTTTACTGTTTAGTTTCCAAATTATTAATATTTCCATTCTAAATTAAAAATTCTTTATAATATAAAATACCTAAATTAATCTTTTGAAATCGCGATACTAACGGTTAGTTACGTTACACTTGAGTTGTAATTAGTTAGCTTACAGTGATATTTGGGCGAATAATGTAACTCGTTAAGTTACGGCTCGACGATTTTCGAGAACTTTGTGACTCGCTATTTTCGAACTTCTTTGTTTCGAATGTATGTACTTAACGACGACAAGTGTTTTCTTTATAATACGAATTCGTGTTTAACGATTCCAAAATAAACATAACTAAGCGAGCGTAAATTATACGCTAAATTATTTTGAAATCGTCAACAATTATTATTGTTGAAGTCTATAGACTTACTAGACGAATCGAAAGCTAAATACTTTATCGAGCCGATTCATTAAATGTTAACTAACTCACGGACTGTTCGTCTTTACGTCGACCTAAAATACCGTTTTAACAATTTAAATGTTTGTAAATATTTAGAGTACGGATTTCCGTCAAATAGTAACGTTTATAATATTCAAACGATATTCCTTATCGAAACGAACAATTCCATCGAAAAATTTTTAATTTCATAATACACACATATATATATATGCGTTTGATAATCGCGTAGAAATTATCGGTGAATCGACCGAAAATAGAAATAAACGATAGTATTTCTGGCTCCGCGTAACGTTTCCACTGGCCTGATAAACACTATAAGTACGTGGGGATAACTTTCACGCCGAATTAAATCCGAAGCCTAAAATTAATCGAAATGTTTATCGTATTCGCACCAACCGTTATTTTTGTTTCCCGTACGTACGAAATAATTTCAAATTATTCCGCGGTTGAATCGAAATAATTAATCGTAATCCGTGAAAAAATGTCCGCGTATTACTATTATAATAAAAGAACAAAAAGGAACGAGAGCGCTATTATTTTGAACCGAACGTTGAAATCGCGTAGGTTTTCGTGTACGGCGAATTCGCGTTTTCTTGACCTAAATTATTGATATACGACTATTTACGTTTATACAGCTTTAAAATGCGTTAATTTAGTTCCGAAAAATTGTTTAATACTTACTACCCAAATATTTGGATAATGAGCTCGTAAAAAAATGTATTTACTTTAGACCAAACTGTTCACCTCGTGCGCGTGACTGCTGAATAAAAGCGAAAATACGTGTAATTGTCGAGTCCGTCGCGCACAAACGCGAAACGTAACGATAATTATTCGGGAATATTTAATTCGTTTTTTTTTTACACGTTACAAACGTCCGAGCGTATTTTTACTTGTTCGCTTAAAGCGCCGGTATAATTTATTTTAACCGCCGAGATATGTTAAATTTAAGACGTTTTACCGGTTTTTTTTTGTTTTAACGTTAGGTATTTTAGCCACTTTTAACGTGTCCCGAACGATTTTAAAAATTCACGAAAGGCGCTGTATATCGAAAATTCGCCATTTCGGACACGATAGAATTTGTCGCTATCGGTCGCGTCCAATTTGTCGCGAGAGCGCGAAAAACTAAAATATCGTAGCGATTGAACAACGCTGTAAAAAACGGTCATGTAGAACGAATTTTCGAAAAAGAAACGGCGCGATACTACGGATTGTACACGAAATCTGCGGGCAAAAACCAATCGACGACTAAAAAACGATCGTCGTATTTTATAGTAGTGTATGATGATGGAGTGGTGTCGTTTAGTATCCCCCACATTTGTCCCCGTGATCGAGAAATCGAGGAAAGATCTTCCGCGCGAGTTGTTGGAGAACTTATTATTACTGTGGACATATTTACGAACGTCGGGCGCGCAGCGGATTTTTTCTGTTTTTGATCGTAAACGGCGGCAAATGATCGAATATTTTCGGAAAAATGAACCGATCTTTCGACGTCAATTTATTCGCCTCGTTCGTAACATTCTCGCGTAGATCGCACGTGTTTGGTAGCGCTTGGAGGACATACGCGATATAACGTACGAACGCGCGTGTGGGTGACCCGACTACGCCGCACGCGTTATCGACGAGTGGCCGGAAGTCGGACAGCGCGCGGCCAACAGTAGTAGGCGGTTTAACGACGTCGGCGTATTTCGAATTGTCGCTTAGTCAAATGGTAGTGGACGCGTATGTCGGAGGCGATTTTTCAAAAACCAATTCGGAAGAAAAACTATACTATCCGTACGACGGGCTCCGTTTAAAATAATTCCCAATTTCGCGGTCCGCTCGTCGTCGTCGTCGTTTTGTTGCTGCCAATCGATTAAGACGTCCCTTCGACATCGCCCAAACATTCGTTCGGGTCTGTTATGAGAAAACGAACGTGACGTTCCCTATTCTAATATACACACCGTTTTCGTCGCTGTCCCGTAGTGGTCGTCGTGTCTCTTCTACAACGTCACACCGCGACCTTTTTGATACGAATGGCCGGCGCGAGTACATTTAGAAACGACCGTTAACTATGTATCTAAGACCGGACGAGTCGAGTGTTAAAATTTCGCCGTTTAATTTGAATCTATTTTACGAAGTCGTAACTTTGGCGATCGAGATTATCGATCGATATCGTCGCCTAAATAAATAGTACCGCTTATAACGGAACCATAATAGTACTTAATAGTTTTTGACGACAACTTTTGGGGTTTAAAAGGAAAAGCGATTTTCCGCCTAATTGTATTTAACGAGTGGACAAAATGAGTTTACTTACGGATTGTTTATTAGGGACAATCGTCGTGATTAAATAATAGGTAAATAAACGTTCGGAAGTTCGAAACTGGAAAAAAATAAAAGTCGATTAAACGTGTATTTAACGGTAAAAAACGTATTGTTTCCGAAAAACGTACGTTAATTTTTGTCTAAAAATTCCGAGACCCACGCCCACATACGAGATCGATGATTACAACAAGACGGTATATAATAACGACAACACAATAGAAACAAATTCTTATATTCGATATAACGTTATCGGATATAACAAAACGTATAGTCTGTATATTTGTTTCTCGGTTAATTCGTAATACAATAATAGACGACGTGTCGGGGTTTCGAAGAACTATACAACTTATATAGGTAGGGACGTGACGTTAAAATTATACGATAATTAAATAACGGGAGACGCGCGTAAAAATAACGTTTCGAAAACGCACGGGGCGATAACGAATTTTTTTTATAATCTATTAACCGACGTAGCGGACTACTCGGTCGGTAATATCTGACCGTTGTAAACGCAATATAATAATCGACGAACGCCTCGTCGAAAACCGTTTACACCGTTTAACTGTTACGTAATTATTATTGTACGCGAGTCTAATCGTTTTACGCGCGTTTTAATATTAATATACGTATCATAGGCCCGGTGTATCTCTCTATACAGATGGACGCGAAAGTCTTTCGGGGTACGCGCAACAAATCGTTTGTAACAAGTCGTACGCGCGAAAGTTTAATACCTTCCGTGTTCTTATTTTTTTTCTTTCGTTATTTCGACCAACCCTATAACGAATTTACGAAATGTAATAAAATATATACAAAACACGTTTTCTCGATTGAACGGGTATAGCGCGGAATTTTGCGAGGCATCGGACTCACACGCTGTTCCAAACTCTCCCCACTCTCCCTTCGTCGAGTATTTTTAATAAGTATTAGACGCGTACGTCGTTACCGCGGTAAATACTGCACGAGTCGACGGGGGTTAGGTCCGGAACAAAAAACAAAAAAGACAAAAAATTCACCCCCCCCCAAAAAAA
>JAIPRN010000031.1:32419-69487 GCA_025469175.1 Geopemphigus sp. TES_GeoC_2020
TCGTTTCTTTCACCTATCGTCCTTTGTGGACTCGTCCATCTAAGCATTCGCGTCTCGGCGGTACGCCCGCTCTATTTTCTCGTCCCAACACTCTGAATCATACACCGTAGCTGCACCGTTATACAGCTTTCAGTCCCGTCGGAATTCTCCTAAACGTAAAAACACCGCGCCGCGTCATCCGTCGGCCGGTCGTCCGCGTTATTATCGTCTCCGTATCGAGTGGATCGCGAATCGAGGTGAACCGGTGAACGCGCGAACCTATTCTATTTGCGCGTCAGTTCGCGACGACCATCGCGTCGTCACGCGTACCGTTCCCGGTCTAGAACGAACGCTCAATAACGGGCAAGTAGCGCTCGCCCGCGGAACGGTTCGCTCTACCGATGTACTTGTCGACGCGAACGTACATATCGTGCGCCGTCGTCCGACATTTAACGAGCTACCGATAAATAGAAAACGATCGGCGCGATCGATTTTCTACTTTGTACTTGGCCTCGGTGTCGTACTTACGGGGATAATCCCCGCCCAACGCGCCCGACAATGTTTTTAGGAAACATTAATTTCTTACGACACTTTTATATACGTTTAGTCAATAATAACGAAAAAAACATTTCTAAACTTGGACACGCGTTACGATATAACGCTGAAACCGTACAAACGTTTTTATTAACTCGCGTCGTGTTTCGTTCGGGTCGTTATTTATTTAAAAAATTCACCCCCCCCCAAAAAAAAAAAAAAAAAAAAGAAAGGGATCGGCCTAAAGCGATCTCGTCGACGACCTCGTGTGTGTGTGTGTTGAATGGGGCGGGGATGGTACGCAGTACGCAATACGCGTGGATATAATACATATATGTACGCGTACGGTTCGGAAACGACGGCGGATCGATGGGGTAACGACGACGACGATGGACACAACCGACGGTCACGTTATGGCACATAACCGGGACTTGATCTTGATCGGTTTCCGGGAGACGGCCGGCTGCTGAGGCTGCTGCTGTTGTTGTTGTCCCGTCAGTTTGTATTGCTGCAACAGTCTATTGATTACGATCCGGTACGTGGCCACCACGTTGCTCCTGGATCCCCGGGGACCGTGCTCGTCGAGCATCGCTTTGGTTATGCCCAGCGTTTCCAACGTCCGTCTAGCGTTCGTCTCCGTGTCGGTCGGCTGCTCGTCCGTCGCGGTCGTCGGGTACGCGCACCAATAACCGTACACCGAATTGTTATTGAACCGGCTCTGGTACGCGGACGCCTCGCGCAGCCAATCGGATTTGAGCACCTGGTCCACGTTCAACCGATCGTTGGGCGACGTATTCAACATGGACTCTGCGAACGGCCGGAAACGCGATCAACGATAGTATCGAAACGTTATTGCGCCCGTCAATTATTTATGTCGGACTGGCGCGTTCGTATTCGTCTTTGTCTAATACGACATTTTCGTACGGTCAATACTACACCGTACATTCGATTGTCCAGTGAACTATATTTGTCGACTTCATAGGAACTCTCGAATGGGTCGACTATTACGTTAAACGTGGAAACACGTCGGTGGTATTTTCTCGAAAGAAAATTTAAAAAAAATTCGATCGGTTTGTTTCCGTTTGGGATTTAGGAAAACGAAATATTTAAAAACCGTTATTGCTCCTGTCTCGAATTTAACTTATAACCATCGACAATATGGGGCGGGTGAGGAGGTACCGAGTACATATTTGCCGCTGTTCGGGTCAATAGATCGGCCGAATAATAAACGAATACGTTCATTTTTCGTATAACGATTTATAGAAAATGAATACGCGAAAAAACGTACTCGGAAAAATTATATAGATCACCGGGTGTTCCTAAACGTTGTTCTCTTACCTATGAGCAATTTCAACGGTTGAGATATCCACAAAGGCGTCATAATGTGTCCGGTCAGTATGGACCGTCTGAGTCCGGCCATATTGTCGCCGAAGAACGGCATCGTGGCCGTGGTTATGAAGAACAACAGCACGCCTAACGACCACACGTCCACCGGACGGCCGACGTAACGCTGGTCAAGGAACAATTCGGGCGCCGCGTATGGCGGTGACCCGCAGAAAGTCTTCAACTTTTCGTTGTCTAAAAAACATACCGGCAAAAAAAAAATGAAAAATTATGAAAAACAAAATCGTATTTTTAACCGTCGCCTTTATATGTTTACGTAACACGACTCGTTGTAAATTATTTATCGGCTCGTTTTTTAATATTTATATTAGTCGTATACGAAATTAAAATACGCTTTTTAAACGGAATATTTAAAAAAAATCGTTAAATTACGTCGATCGCCGCGTAATGCCAAAAATCGACATCGAACGAACGTTTTTTTGGTAAGGGAGTGCGGTAATTAAAAGTATTAATCTTTTTCCTTCACCTTCCCGCTAAAAAATACGTCAAAATATATAAATGATAAATCGAAACGGTTGAATTTCAAACTAATTGAGCGTATTTTTTTCGCGTAATTATCGCTACACACGAAATGCCGAAACGTTTGGTTTTTTTATAATTAATCTTGCGGAACGTAACTAATTGCGTGCAAAATGATATTATACAACCGCACGTAAAAGTGACTATTCGTTTAGGCGATTAAAATATTAACGCGTGTTCCTTGACGTTTGTACAACACACACACGCACACGCGTCAATGGCCAAATCGAGGGTTTTATAAAACATCTAAACGATTTCCGAAACGTAACTTAACCTAGGACGACAATATGGTACGTCCCTCTGTTAGCATTATGTCCCGACACACTTCAAACGGGGCGCCTTTTTCCCGTTTTCCTTAATAAGTTCATTTCCCGCTTTATATTCTTTACAAATAAATAGTTAAAAGTGATCGTGGTCGAATGTTAATTTCGAAATTTAATTTTCAAACGCGACGAACGTCGCGTAATTTTTCCGTTACTCTTGAAAAACAATTTTCCCGACGCAAATTATTATTATTATTACGAGACGTACCGGAGATCGCGATGCTAAACCCGAAGTCTCCCAACTTGGCGACGCCTCTGGAGCTTAAGAACACGTTTTCGGCTTTGATGTCTCTGTGAACGATGTTGCGGTCGTGCTTGAATAACGAACGAATACAATTAGTTAAAAACGAATAATACAATTACCCACGGAACGGTAAAAAAGGAGGCGGTCGAAGGGAAACGAGAAATTAAAAAAAATATAATTAAAAAATTCACCAGGTGTTTCACAGCCAACACGATCTGAGCGAAAATGTTTTTCGCCTCCGACTCGTGCATCTTGCCCTCGGATATCAGCCTTTTGAACAGCTCCCCAGCCGCTGCATGTTCCATGATCAGATAGTATTTCGTATACGTCTCGATCACTTCGAACAATCTATATAATACAATACGCGTGAGATAACGGATCTATTATTGGCCCGACTCTGTATTCCGATTATTAGAAACTTATTTATAAAAATCGCTTGTTTTCTCCACTATCGAATTTTAAAAACTCCGAAACGCGTTTACGTAATTCTTTTAGTCGACGTTTACAATATTACAGCAGTCTCGTTTATTTTCGAAAACGGTTTCGTTTTTATTTCCGGACGCATTTAGCTCCTGTTTTTAAGGCTCGGCGCTAAACCCGTGCGTATAACACGCGTAAACACGCTCGGTTCACACGTTAAATCGACCGGAATATTATTATAATATCGTCCTACCGAATAACGTTCTGGTGGTGAATCGATTCCATGACAGAGATCTCTCGGGAAAGCATTTTCTTCGCTTTCGTCGTCAACTTGGTTTTGTCCAATATTTTGATCGCCACTCGTTCTGCGAACAACACGTAAGCTATTTTATCGGAAGACGCGGCAAAGTGTTTCAGTGAATTGATTGTTTTTCGTAACTTCGTCTCGGGAAACGTAGCGATTTAAACGTTTTCAAAATCGCGGAAAACGGGACGAAAACAATATTATTTCAGAGTTCCGTACCGTGCCGAACAAATTCCGTAAAAAAAATATATTTATAAAATCGCCCGTCGAACGAGGAATTTAAAAATCGTAATTTAGACGATCGCGACGTATATTTACGGGGGGGGGGGAAGAGAGTAGTACACAATGCGTCGAATGAACACGACAAACACGATTGGATTAATTCGTTCGCGTATAATATTTACGAAACGTCGATTAACGCGTCGTTCGTCGAAGTGTTTCATTTGATCCTATTAATCCGCGCGTTTAGTCAAGGCCCACGAGAGAAATATGTTCGCGCGGCAATATTATACCTTTGGTCAGCTCGTGGTAGCCGATTTTCACTTGCGAGAAATTGCCTTTGCCCAGCTCGCCATTCAGTTTGTACAAGCCGATCCGTTTGCCTATTGCCGTGTCGGCTTGCCATTTTCGATCGTTGTCCAAATTATCGATCGCCTTTCGATACGCTAAACATAAAGCGGGAAAAAATGGTTTTTTTTTTTTTAAAATAACAAAGTAGGGACGCGTTTTGTCGTATACGAACGAAATGAATGGCTAACGAACAATTCCGCTTATTCAAATTTTTCGCAAGTCCCGAACAATCCCGAGTAACGTAAATAGTTAACGTACATTACCCAAAAGGTCGTATATTAGCTTTTAATTTGAAATAATAATTTAACTATATATATATATATAAAACCGGGGGTATCTTTTAACCTGTTAACTTCGTTGGTGACGCCTTTTCTTCGGAAGACTCGCACAAGGTCATCGCTGTTGCAACGTCATCGCGTGCTCTCTGTTAAACGTTTAAAAAAAAAAAACCGTTAAATAGAACGAAAATCGTTACATTTGTCAGATCTCGGTGGGACACCCTGTATATAATCGTATTACATTATTCATTGACGTCCTTCCCTTTTTTTCCTAACACGCCCGTCACCACTACGATGTAACAGAGAATACAGACAGACTTATTGATATAACATATACGCTATATGTTTCATAAATCCCATTAAAATTGCCCGCACGCGATGATCTTTAACATATATTACACGAGCAATATATATTATCGTAAATACCGTTTAGATGTTTATGTATATTGCTGGGCGTTAATCACCGTTAAGAGTTAATATTTAATAAAAACAAAAGTCGCTATGTACCGAAACGTCGGGTTTTTTTATAAACGTTACGATCTTGTAAACCGTATAAGAAAAAGACGATTGAAAAGTATTCGAAGAATATATTTGTTGGAATAACGTAAAACGTATTCGGATACTTCGCAGTTTTTATTGAACATAAACAAAAAAAAAGCTATATTGACGTTATGCGGCTTTCGACTTCTGAGTAAGAAAGTACTAACGATTTGACTTTTTATACGAAAAAAAAACACGCGCGTGTATGTGTGTATTTAAGCGTTGTTTATGTTGTTCGATAACGCGAACATTTGAGCGGTAAACGAATAAGACTGTAAGAGGTCTTATCTCATTTTCCACGCTATCTAATCGTCGATTACAAAATTTGAACTTTTAACCGAGTCGAATAATTTTTCGAATTAATTTGTAATTTTCGAAATTAACGAAACGAAATTTAACCGAACTTACGTTCGCTCTATAAACCAACTCGACGGATTAAATGTATTTATTTGTCCGCGACTTCACAATATGTTGTAAAACCGAAATGGTTGGTTGAGAATACACACACACACACAGCCCGAAATCTCGAATACGTTTAAATTTATACAGAATGTCTCGAGCCAAGTGTTACCCGACGGGCCGATTTTATCATCACACGTAATCTTCTACCCGTTATTTTGCTTTCCTCTTCTCGTATATATATTTATCGCGCTATTCGGTATAGATTGTATATTCGCTTAATAAAAACAAACACGATATCCGAATATAAAAAAGCGCGTCATTTGGACAAACCGGGATTCGGAGGAAAAACTACTCGAATACTTTTATAAGACCGAAAGACTCGAGGCGACGAATAGGTTCTTTAGAGCGAACCAAGTCGTAGGTGAAAAATTAGGTGGCCCGTCGAACGCCAAATACGTTAAACACGCTCGGGAATCGTTCTAGTATTCGACGTACTATTAAAAAGTAATCGTTTTCGTTACTCTGCCTGAACGTAAATACATATACCGATTAAGACGACCCCTCCTCTTTCCTCCCTCCCCCGCTGTGCCGATAAATATTGCGCGTAAATTTATACTTCTGAAAAATAAGTAGTTCTCACACGTCACGCGGCGCGTATTGTGATAATCGTAATTATTCTCGTAATTACTATACACGATTATCGTATAAACGATTAAAACAATGGAACGCGTGGACTTTGGGACGATCGAACGGCGGTATTGCGCGCGTCCTTGATAATAATCGAACGAATAATCTCAGGAAAACTATTATTAGTATTATTACGTACACTTTCTAAAGTTCTATTACGATTTCACGCGCGCGCACCAACGTGTAGTATAGACTCGATATTTTTTTTCGGAAATCCGAACGTTACGCGTATATAAATTATTTAGGTAAATATTTACGACCGATGTTTTATAACGTTTAAAATACGCTACTATTTATCTACGCGGGAATATGTTGTTTTTTGTTATCTAAGGTTACGACGATACGCGAAGAGTTCGTAAGCTTATAAAGTATTGTTATATAGTTCGCCGGTTGTTTTAAGCTACTTACGACGTACAAGTTCTATTCCGATACGTTGGAAATTTGTAGAAAAAAAAATTAAGGACGAAACGCGAACTTTTCGAGCCCACTGTACGGCTGATCCGTGTATGTTTTACTCGTATTATTATTATTCGCTAGTGAACGTTTTTAATTATTTAACGAAATAACGACGAATATCGAAACGGAAACATAAACCAGAATAGGCTCCCTACCTCGAGAACAACCGGTACTTATTTCGATTTACGAACGTCGTTACTTAAATATTACCGATTATTTTCGGCGAATGTTTTTAAAAAAAAAAAATCTATGTTCGAAATTTGGATAAATTGCAAAATTTAATACAATCTCGTTGGACATAACATAAGCGATCACGATCCGATTTGAGTATATACGTTGACGAAGCTTTTTTCGCCTAATCTAATACAATTTTCACACGTTTTTGCGAACGTTGTAAGGTCAATTTAACTAAATTGTTTAAGTTCGTAAAAACGAAAGTTACCGGTTTTATATACGCGCGCGTATAAAGTTTTAACATTTAACGTTTTTTTTTTCAAAAGTCGAGTGATACATTTTTAAATAACACGCGTCACGTTAGTTATGTACTTACGACGGGTTTCCTCCAACAGAGTTTCGGCATTTTCTTTCGGACACGCGCACGACGGGCGACGATCGAACGTGCCCCGTTTTGTTTGTAACGACTACGGTTGTTTCCCAACGGGAATCGTTAACGTTTTCTGAAAACTCGGAAAAACGACGTAAGAATAAGGGAATGGGGGCGGCGGCGGCGGTGACGGCGAACGAAAGTCGACGAAACGTAAATTGATCGGAAAAACGAAACCGGTTTTTTATTACGAACGAAAAGCCTCCTTCGATATTTACGTTTTATTTGTAACGTACGCGAACGAGCGTGTATTTACGTATACTGCCGTGCACTTCGTACTCGCCGCGTATAAAGTCGAATCGGAGATGGAAATTAAACGTGAAAAAAAAAATAAAACGTCCATTAACTATTTAGCCTCCGTCGAACAGTCAATATACGCGCACCGCTAATGATTATTATTATTATTATTATTATAACGCGCGATGGGTCTAATTTTCGTAATATTCACGAAACGATCCACACGTTCGGCATATATGTGTCAGCCACAACCTCCGTAGTCGTTATCGTCGATTTTTCGCTATTTTTACGCGTTATTTACACGGCACACACTCGCGGCGCTTCGTATTTGGCCCGGAGAAAAAAAACACGATTTCGAATAAACAAAGACGATCGTCGATCGTTGATCATTGGCGAGAATATACGCGTATAGTTCGACTACAACGCGCGCCCACTCCGGACGATCTATTATATATTAGATACGAGCGACGACCGTGAACGACGGCGAATCTTATTATTATTAAAAATACCGACGTCTACGTATCTATCTATATGGATCAATAACGTATTGTGGAACGAATACGTACGTGTTACGGGACGGCGGCGAAACGACGAATCGATCAAAACTCGTCGGATACGCGGCACGTGCGGCGCCGTAGGTGAAAAACAACGCCGAAAGCGCCCACCACCGCGCGTGACATTTCTTTCTGGTTCGGACCGTCCGTCAGTTAGTTAATAAAACGGCGACCGTTTGACGTCGATATGTGAAACGTACATAATAATAAAAAGATCGGGAAGAGAAACGAATCGACGTATTTGTAATTGCCACGTTTACTCCGTGAGTTACCGCACCGAACGAACCCGCGAAGTTATACTATAGGAGGCCGCGGAATTGTCCGAAATCGGAATATATAAACGCTACCGCGGTTAAACATTACACGGAGTTTAATAAACTCGGTTTATTTTCAATTTTTAGAACGTTAGTACAAACGCGCTACAAATCGCGATCCAGTTGTGTAACAAAACGTGGGCGTTTTTTTCTTTGGTAGTTCTCCAAATTGCGATATACGTCGTATACGTAATATTATAAATAAAATGGTGAGAATAAAAAAAAAAACAACAACGAGCGAATGAAACCAAGATGAACGACCTCGTACTTGTAAAAAAACGTTAAAATTGTATTTTTAAACTTTTGACGGGCGATTTTTTTTTCGAAAGTCACGTTAGATAAACCCGGTAGGCCGAAATTCGATTAAATACGTTTAGGTCAAATTCAATTTTAGTTCTATATACGGATATCGTATATTAACTGTTGAAAATCCGTACCTAGTGCCTACGAAAAACGTATTCGAACGGAAAAAGTAAACCACACGCTGACGAGAGGAACGAATAATTTATACGCCAGTAAAAAATTTGTTTTTTTAAAGAATTTCGGCGAACGGGAAGATTGTCAATAGTCCGTTGGGAAAACGTGTTCGTTATGTTTGTAAAGTTTTTCTTTCGAAGGCCGAACGTCGTTCGTCGAAATCGATTTTGAAATCGGCGAACGCGACGGTCGCGGAAAGACCGCTTTCGATACAACTAAAATGCGGAATTTCGACGAATCCGACCGGACCGAAAGAAAGTAGTTGCAGGCTGCGTTTGATACCGTAGATACGAACTTCGCTCGATTCGCAAAATACTGGAAAGTGAATAAAAAACTAAACGCCGTCCGCGAACAGGCCGAATTGTCGACAAGTGCCCGTACGAATATATACGAATGTCTTGATCGGCGGACGCTCTAAAAAACGTCGTACTCGAACGAATGGCGTTAAATACGATATGAATAAAGATTACGAAAAACAAAAAAACAAAAACGTCTCCGTTTCGACTTCGCATTCGCACGCGCTCTTAAAAAAACACCGAACGGCCATTTGCCAAAAACTAGTCGTGTTTTACTCGAAATTCGTTCGAAAATTGTTTTCCTACGAGTGCGACACAAACCGACGGACGATAATAGGCGTGGTGTGTTTCACGCGCCGACTAAAAATTTTGACGTAAACAACCCACGCCAACGTCCGCCGTAATACGTACGTTTTTCGACGGTTATCGACCCGCCGATTTCTCGAACTGACGTTGACAGTAACGGAGATACCGATTTACGCGATTCCCCCCCCCCGGCCTTTTCTTTCGAATCAACGGTCTTCGTCGGACAGCGAGACCACCCGTCGTTTATCGTTTCACGAAATAATTAAAACAATAATCCCAGCCGACAACGACGACGTGACTATCTGCCACCATACGACAAAGTCTCTGGCGAAAAATCGAAATTGAGACGATTTACAAATTGTACGCGATCGGCACGCTTTGTTCGACGCGGTTTATTCGATTTTACCCGTAGTTAATAAGCGATACGCGTAAAAACACCATTGCTCGCGGCGGAGATTTTTACGTTCATTTCGAAACATTCCACCCGTCGCGTAACGTTTTCCGATTTATCGATATCAATTTATTTTAATTAACGTTAGCCTACGTTGTACGCGCCCACGCGGGCCAGCGTCCTTATCGTGTAACAATTATTGTCGATAAAAATTTTTTTTTAATTTCCCGGTACATTATTAGCGCCGAACGCCGGCTTTTTAATACCGCTTATGTCTACACCTATGGGTAGCGAATCGTGCACGGTTTTTACAGGTTACACGTGCGTGCAGTATACAGGACGATTATTCTAGCGGAAACGGTATATCATTTCTCCGTCAATTGTTCAACGCGTATATAAACGGCGTATGTACCACGCATTTGTAAACACTCTCGTACTATTTCGGTTTGAAACGGCGAGTCGCGTTTACTTTTACGAAACGCTAAAAACGAAATCGTCAACGAAGTTAAATTCGTTCGAATATGTCGACGAAATATTCCGTCGTTTTATCGCGGCGGTTTTAAGCGCGGGAGGTGGAGATTGCCGGAAAGTACAACACGAATCGGGTACGTGGCGAAATACGTCGTGTTTGATCGCCGGACCTTTATATTTCGGATTTAAAAAGAGAACCGCGAAAATCGAAAAAACTGAGCGTCGTTGTAGCGATTCGAACAAATCGCTCTGTATATCGTATGTACACGAACACGAGCGGTGACTGCACAATAATTGAACCAATGAAATATAAATTGGCCGTGGCGGTCACCGGCTCGAAATCGCGTATAATAATAACAATATAATAATTTAAAACGATTTAAATATATATATATTGTACATATACACGTACGTGTATATATATATAAAAATATGGGGACGAGAATTTTATATTATACGCCGTTACGGCGTGTTTATAAAGCAGGCTAACGTTGTCGACGTTCGAAATATTTTTTCGCCATTATCCCATCGGACCTCGTATTACGTTTTGTCGATATTAAGGGATTAAAATTGAACGACGAAAAAACGAAATTACGAAGACGTAAACGCGTGAAAATTCGGCGGCCCTTCGATCGTTTTTAAAAGTGTCGTCGATTTGTACCCTCTTCCGCGGTTCCCTTTAACATCTCGACACGCTTGCGGAGCCGCGCTTGTCTATTTACGTTTTTTCAAACGAACACGTCGAATACGCCCGCGTACATTTGCCGATCGACATTTTAAATCCTCTACCGATCTATACTACCACTACTACTCGGTTTGCGCCACCTGCGGGAAATACGATCGATTCACGGCCGTATTCGTCCGTATATCGATCGAAAACTAATAACGAACGGGGTTGACAACGTCATTTGCCGTCGTCCATCGTGACCGTCGAGTTGATACAATAAAATACGACGTTCGCTTAATAATATAGAACCGAAAATCGTAAGAAAAAAAATCATTCTTCGCTATACGTTTCTTTTTACCGCGACCGGTGTTCGTGAAATTAGCCTTTAAATGTGTGTAGTTACGCGGGCGTATGGGTCGTAATACATAAATACGATTACGACATCGTTTAGCGCAAATAACGATTAATAAAAAACCTAAATGACCTTTTTCGATCGTCAACATTTTAATATATATATACGTATATATTATCCCCTATAATAACGCAGATAATTTTTTCCGTTCACGAACGTACGCTTAACATAATATTTATCTATATAGATACGTTATCGTATTTTTTTATAAATGTAAACGTAAAAAAATATGTGTTTTATCTTTTATACATATATATATATATATATATATACTTATACAGTTAAAGGTTGAAATAACGAACTGTGTAGTTAGGTGAGGAGGGGGCGTTTACTTTCTCCTGATGATACGGGGGGTGGGTAAGGTGTATACGGTATAATATACGCGTAATTGTAAACGCGGCAAATCGTAATTTTCGAAACGCGGCAATGACGGACGCGTATCTATTTTCGTTTTACCGGAACGGTTTAGAGCTTTAAGGATATCCACCGACGCTTATCTATTCGTCCACGCTCGCCGAATGTTTACGTTTAATAGTCGCTTCGATTGCCAATTAATGGCTCGAAAACGCGTTATCGGTTTTTCAATAATCGATATCGATCGAATTTACGCTTATATTGATATTATTACGGTATTGTGTATACTGAAAACTTGGTTACGATAAACAAAAAGAAAATGGGTCAAGATCGTTTATGAGGGTTAGCGCTACTAGGTAAATATATACACACACATATAGGTATATACATAAATGAATAAACCGGTGAATGACGTAATCAAAAGATTTGCGAAAATGAGTAGGAAAAAATTTCGATTTTCGGCGTAATTTAAAAGAATAAAGCGTCGCTAAGTCGACTTCTCCATACGATAACCAACCGAAAACTATATACCATTCAAGACAATAATCGACTTATCGAATATTGTATATTAGAAACGCAGTTCGAATTTGGCCAAAAATCGAATCGGTTTTTTTTTAAAACCCCCCGTAAATATTATCCCTATATCGTATACTTAGCGAACGGAAAATTCGAAATTACTACATTTCTATTACGAGTACTTGTAATTACAAGTAGTACCGTAATTACGGTATTTTCGTTTCAATCGCGCAACCGATTCATCGACGAAAACGACGATATATATACACGTTCCGTGTTCATTTTTTTAAACGCTCGGAACAATTTTAAAAACGTACAACAACACACACACACACACACACAATCGTTTTTGTTCAACGCCAAAAAAATCGTATTCGAAATATTTCGTCGAATACGTCCTTAGTAGAAAACGTAAACACGATTATACGAACGTATAACCGCGAAAACGTTTTCGAATAATTTTACACAGTTTTCGACATGTTCGTTTTCGACGATTTAATGTAATCAATATAAACGAAAGAACCAAAGCCGTTAGGCAACGAATCGCTTTACCGCTAAAGTTTATCAGGGGGCGTTTTTTTTGTTTTAAGTCAACAGCGATTAGCGTTAATTATATTACGGTGCGGCGTTCCGCGATAACCTTTGTTTAAATATTATTGTCGATTTATTATTGTTTGGGCTATTACAATAATAAGCTATATATCGGTTTGTATATTACGAGTTATATCAAAAACGCGTAAAAAAAAACGCTAAAGGAAAACAACAAATCGTACGATACCTTGTCCACGACATTTGGACTACAATAATCGTTCGTCTTTGTCACAATATCGTCTGAAAGATAATCGACGGACCCGTGAGAGGGGGGACGGTTGGATTTCGTAGGTAATTTTTAAATTCCGATTTCTTAAAAGACGTTTGCTTTCGACATTCCATACGAAATGGTTAATACCGAAACTTAGAACGAAATATTTAAATACCGTTGATAACGTACGCGTTTTATCGTGTGAACGGTTGTTTCAATAAAACACATACGTCCCTCCGGGAGGGCCTTTAAGTAGTTTATTAAAGTCACGATATACATATATTACGTACATTTACTCCACGAGAGCTTCATTATAAATATATTTACCGTTCGCGTAGTTATAATTATTCGAAATCGACACGGAGTTCTAAGACACGTGGTTATAAAAAACCATCTATTCCTAAACGTGCGTAATATCTGAAAGTACGCGTTGTGTGTACAACGCGTACAATCTATTATCGCGTTTTTTTTTTTATTATCTTCTAATATTACATTAATATAGCTCAACAATTATTACAATTATACTAAAATATATACAATATACGAGAGGAAAAAAGAAAAAACAATGATAATAATAATAATAATAATAATAATAATAATAATAATAATAATAATAATAATATTAATAATAAAATAAAATATGGAAGAATCTAAATGAAGAACCCAGCAGACTTAAAGTATTTAATAGTTTCTTTGATTACCTTAGGGGATTTACTATTCAGGATGTTCGATAGGTTGATTACCGTAGTGCCATTAATTCGGAGAAAATTAAAAAATTGACGGTGTAATATGTCAATCGCCGGACAGTCCCTGATTATATGGTTGAAGCCACAGGTAACTTCACCTTAGTGCCGAGGACAGGCGGGCGAGTTATTAAAAGAGAAGCGGAATAAGTGTACCAGGAGAAGGTTATATCCAGATCTAAGCCTCGAAAATGATCTGATTTGAGACCTGGACAGAGGGAGGTTGTAGAACCATGGCTGAGATGGGATATTCGGCGAGATCATCCTATACCAAGGAGCGAAATTATTGTCTAGAGATGTCCATTTATTGCGCCACATTTTATAGCAATTTTTTTTAATTAGAGAGAGGAGATCAGAAAAAGGAATTTTCATTATAGGTGTTCTTATACAGAGGTTAGTTGTTACAGCTAGGTAATCAGCTAACTCGTTACCAGTGATACCTGTATGACTAGGGATCCAGAAAAATTTAACAGAAAAACCGAGTGAGTGTAAGAGATGAAGTTTAAATTTCACACTAAGGACTATTATCGCGTTATTTATACGTAAACTTAGTAGAAATCGCGAATTTTCCGTAATAATAATATTATATAATACCTAGGGTGACGCGTCGTCGTGGATTTTAAGTCGGAGATAATTCGGGTCAGCTCGTTCGTAGCGCGACATGCGTGTCGTGTCGCCATAAAAATAACCCATCGGCGTACCATATTTATATTATAAAAGTCCGAAGACGCATTAGGGTTGGTAAAAACGTCGGACAACCGTCGGTTATACACGCGTTTCGTCGCTTTCGGCCGATACACGCGTATATTATTACGGTAATATCGTACTTACGCGCGGTAGTGCTCATAAAACCCCGTAGACCCCGGGGCCCGATTTCGGTGCCATTAAGTCCATATTAACGGACGTCCGGCCAAGTATTCCCTCGACCTTGCGTCGTCTACCCCACCCAACCCCGCCCGGGTCAACAACAACACCGCGGAGTAGTCCTTCGAATCGTCCACTGTCCAAATACGTACGGCACGCATACCCGGGATTGGGAAGGAGGAGGGGAGAAGCTCGGACTTTGATTCGAACGAAAAGCTTTAAAAGCAAACACTGAACGAACGAGACGGTTTGAGGCGAGACAATTTTCGAACGAAATTCAATCGAAAATGCTCCACGGATAAACGTGAACGCGTATTAAGGCGTTTAACAATAGTCGGTTTCGATTTTGAACTTAACAAACAGCACGGATGACCTTTTTCAAAAATTGACGTTCTTCCCGCGTTTTACTTATCGGTACGGTTCACAACTCGCAAGGTTCTTCTTGTCGACACCCCCCCCCACACCACCACCACCGTCTTCCCTTCGATATATATATTAAATATTACTGGCGCTAGTAGGGATAAGGATCGATATTTGTGTATATTACGTGTACAAGCACGCACGTACACACGCACTCACACGCACACAAACGATATATACGTATATACGCTGCTGCAGGTGTTGGACGTTACTCGCGGAGGTTTTACTGTTTCCGGGGTGGGACGGGGAGGATGGAAAGGGACCGAAAAGATCGTTATCGTCGAGCGCGGAAGACGTTAACCTCTATTAAGTCGGACGATGTACGAAACCGTGACGTTCGAAACGAAGTCTTATACGCGAACGCTCTTCGAAACGTTCTTTTCTTCCTTTTATTATAAATCGCGCGTTATTTACCGACGGAAAAAATACGCGGGACAACGACACGTTTGGCGGTACACATTCTACGAACGTTACGGAAAGTTCGAACCAATCGCGTAGTCGATACGCCCAACGACGGTTCGAGGCACGGGTAACGAAAAAAAACCGCTAGCCGTTTAAAAATACTCGTATAAAAAACGAATAAAAAAACGATAAATGTCGAGAATTTGTGTTTCACGAGCGAAAATTTTCCTAATTATTTCGTCAAATTCTACGCGAGAATTCAATTCGCTTAAAACGAATACACCCTCCCCCACACATACATACACACACCCGATATCCCGCGACGATTAAATCGTTTTTTCCGTTCGACGAAATACAACGCCGCGACAAGCGCGTACACGTGTCTAATGTAACGTTATACTCGACACGAAATTCGCGCGCGCGTCGCTACCGTTAAACGACTTTGTAAATTAATCGAAAAGGTTTATATTTTATATTACGTTTATTCGCGAAACCGAATTCGCCACACCCTCTCGTTACGCGTTTAAAACGACGCGCGTTATTATTATCACGTCGTCCGTTCGAATCAACGAACGGCCGTATATTATGCGCACGTTTGAACTGTGCGTGTTCGTTCGAGACCTTAAACAGAACAAACACGATTATTCGATACTTTTCAAGGATGACGACCGCCGAAATGAAAATCGAAACGCGCGAATTATAATTATAACGTCGTTGACGGAATAATACGTTGTTATAATATACGCGGCTAACGAAACGAAACATTTTACGTAAACGTCTAATTTTATTATTAATATAGTAATTTACGTAAGGGAATATTCGAAATACAAATGGCACGCTAAACGAAGACGCGGAGGAGGCCTAAGAAAAATAACGTACATATATATTCGGTTTCTTTTTAACGTTTTTAGGTGCACAAACGAAAACGCAATTAACAATACACTGAAACTAAAACAATACGGTTTTTATCGCTTTAAGTTCCGAGCTCTGATTACGATTCACGATGTATATCGATTTCAAAAAGAAAAAAAGTTACGTCTTCGCCTTGCGTGTTTATTGTTTAGTACGTTCTAAGTAAACAAAAATCGAATAAACACCGCTCACTTTCGGGTAAACACGTAACGACGTACGTGATGGCGACATTCCGAGATTCTTCTCCTCTGCTTCAGTTGCCGATGATGAATTCGCGATAACCTACCGGTTTTTCCGTCATCTATTAACGATAAAGTTCTTCGTCGTCGTCGTTTCGTTTATGTTAAGACCGAGCCTAAAAACAACCGCGCGCTTTTCTTTTTTTTGAACGATGGATAAGAAATAACCTTTCGATAAACGTTTCCGATCCGTCGGTTTACTACGTGCATAGGCTCGCACAGAATTCGTCGAAAGGTTACGCTATACAAAAAACGTCGAGCCACTCTTAATTATACTTCCGTTTAAACAAAATATTTAAAACTCTCTAATTTCGTTAAACTCGAATAGAATTATTCGTAAACACTATAGTTCAAAATGGTTTTTCATCTTCACGACGGATTTGATTCTATCTGAAACTTCGTCATTGTCGAAGTTCATTTTCGTTCGGCAAAAACGCGCGTACGAATGAACGTAAAACGTACAAAAAGCCGTCTTTAGATTTCGCGACGGTTAACGAAGTCTATCAGCGCATTAACGACTCGTCACGAGAATCGTACACGAATTGTATTTAAATAACGTTTTGAAAAACGTCCGTCGTTTTCCGCCGAACTGAAAATAATACGAATAATATTACGGTTACGGATCGTCCTATTATGAGCTCGTTGTCCAGTTTAAGTTCTAAAGGAAATTTTCGCAAAATTCTAACGACAATAGACCCGTAAAAACAACGTTTATGAATATATTAATATCGAGGGGTCGTTACAGAAGGAACCGTCCCCCGCTGGTATAGAATAAAATATACGAACCTTAGCCTAACGTTACAGACTGTACACCGGCGTAAAAAGAAACTTATCGTTTTTAAATCGCGCGTACAATAATAATAATTGTTAACGTTTAGGTTCGACGTTAGAAACGCGATAAATAAATAAATAAAACGCAAAAACACAAACTGTACAACGTACCGTCGTACGCACTCCCCATCCACCCCCCCCCCGTTTTCGGGAAATATAATACGTATCGCGTGATACGATTAATTAAAGATATATAACTACTATATGGTATACATACGCGTTAACGGCACGTGGTCTGAATACAGGGTGACTTTTTTGTTATCACGAGCCAGCGATTCGGTACTACGGTTAGGTATAGGAATGTTCACGGTGTTAAAACGACGTGTTTTAAACATGTGCCGAAGAAACGACAGAAACGTTCGAAGGCCAACGTGAACCGGTCACTTTCCTTTTTTACACGCTCGACGACGGATATCAGGATAGTGGTTAGAGGGACGTTTGTAAAGGTCGGAAATTGCGATCGACCAAACACGACGGCACGGCATTGATACGTTCCATTCGACCGTTCGAACAAATTCGAACGCGTTATCATCGGACGTGACGAATAAAAAGAACGGGGAGGTTAAAAGTGTTTACAAATCGCGAATAAATACGGAACGACGAAAACCACGAAAACAAACATCTAGGAAGAAAAACCGTAAGCGATTTCCCCCGGGATCGTGATATACAAATTTGAAAAAATCACCCTGTACGTTAAAACAATCGAAGGGAATATATTTTATTCCTAAATACGCGTATAACATACCCGAGTTGTACGTCGGATTGGGCGATATTATTAATTAAGCTCGACGCACGTATCCCCGTGTAGTTCGTTGGCAATGGCCAGAAATTATTAATTTTATAATTATCGCGCGCGCGGACATTGTATGACGACGAGGGAAACGACGAAAACAAATCGGGTACAAAATAATAATCGACTAGTCGACACCGCGCGGGACGTATCAGTCGTAGACACGTACAAAATAATATTTCGTGATACGTGAGCACGCGACGGCTTAACCGACTGACCAACGTCGTCGAAATCTCCGTAACGGAATATTCGATCATATTTAGATTCCCGGCGTACCGGAAAACTTATCCGATTTTACGACGTTAAGTTTGTTGTTCCGGGTTGCTGTTGGTCCGCGAGAACGTTTTTATGCGCGGAGGATTTCCCGAACGTACTCGCGACACGCCGATAATAAATTGCCGATACTTTATTTCCACGCGTTTCCCCGGATATTTCCTTGAGCGTAACCACCCGAAAATCCCGAACCCTCCCTCGAAATCGCCGACACGCGCCATTTCCGTACGATTTAAACGGGCAAAACGATCGTACAATAGTTTAACGATATGGACCGTTAATTACGTCCAAATACCGTTAACCGTTGCTCGTTCGTCGAATACACGCCGAGAATTTATTGTCGTCGATTTCGAATTCGAAATAATTAACGAAAATCGTTGGCCGCGTGATTCGCTCGAACCGACGTTTACGGCATCCGTGCCTTTAAATGTGCGCGTATAGCGAGAGAGAAAAATTACGACAAAAAGCGTTCGCTTCGTCACCGCGATGGTTTAGTCGCAGCGATTAAACATTTTATCGACAATAAAATCGACGCGACGATTACGGCGTTCGCCAAACAAAACGTTTCATAAACGTCGAAAGTCGCCAGACTAATCCCTGTTACGACACGCCTATATCACGCCGTGTAAATACGCCAGTTTCGGTCCAAATCTATTTGACCACTTGCCAATAATCTCTACATACACGAGCGCTGTACATATATTATTTTCGACGGAAAAAACATCCTTAGAACAAACAGAGAGAGAGAGAAAGAGAAAGGGTAACGATGCTGTTGATTTAAGTTCAAATGGAACACATTGACAGCAATTTTAGAGTTATATAATTACTTCGAATTTGAAAACGACCGTCGTATTAAAAATAAAAACGATTCTGAACGACGCTAGTAGGTTATTATGAATATTTACGACATTTTAAACCCTTATAACGTTTTTTTCAATTAAATCGAATTTTAAGAATTTTCGTATTTATATAGGAAAATAAACTTTTAATCTTGTATTCAATTTTTAGCTCGTCAATACGAAAATTGCTCGTGTCGAAAATTAAAAAAACGACAGTAAAATTCTCCATTTCGCTCTTATTGTAAACTTAAATACATAAGAAGAAAATCGTGACTTTTAAAACATTTTGACTACTACTAAAATAACGTATGATCACGCCTTCGGTTCTATAAGCGAAAATTTCGTTAATTTTTATACATAAAACCTCATAAATTGCGAACATTTTCAAAAGGCTTAAGGCTATATTTAAAACACTGTACAATGTGGCAAAATTGGACTATATTTAACCCAAAATTACTGAAAAAATGTATCAATTTTTGTATATTTGTATAGTATGAAGATGTTAATTGTTATAATTTAACATTTTTCAAAGTTGTTGAACTAATACGTTTGAAGTTAAGAAAAACAATAGAATTAAATTTGATAAAAGTCGTATGTTTCGACAATTTTACCGGATTTTTTTTTACAATTATTAAGCCATTTTTCCGTGCGCTTAAGAAAATTATCGAGTAAATCGAAAAACGTATCATGCGAACTTCTAAGGGTACAGTTTTCTACCGAAAAATGGAGTCAAATAAAAAACCAATTCATTATTCGCTCAAAATCGAAAATGGCGAATTACGAACGCAAATTGTAATCAACGATCTTGAAATATTACTTCTATTAGAATACGCGTCGTAATTAAAAAAATAATAATACCGTATTTTCAAAAAAAGCGTGACGTATTATTAAAACGCAATTTCTTAAAAAATTTCGTCAAAATAATTCCCGCGAATATTCCGTTTTATTATTTTGGAAATATTTGCAATTCAAATCATTGGGCACTTTATGGAAATAGGAGGCCGATAATAAAACGTATTATATTTTTGGACGTAAGCTTGTCTCGTCCCATTTTTTCGCAGATACTTACTTAGAAAGGGCGAAGGTTCGTTAAATATCTTGCACATAAATAAATATAAAAAAACAGGAATTAGAAATTGAACGAAAGTCAACTAGAAAATAATAATTTCTAGAGAAATTTAGAAATGTCTTTTTCTTTTTATAATCTTTACCGAAGTGTAGTACAAACACGATTTTATGGATCGATTAATATTGTGTTTTTTTTTTTAAAGAGAAATACAGGAAAACTCGTTTATGGCTGTAACGTATTTTTAGAGAAAACATTTTTCGGGAAATATTTTACACAGAAATGCCGATAATACGTTTCGCATTAGCCATTTCAGATCTTCGGATTGGCAAGCATATGTCTCGTATCGTCGCCGCGACGATTGTGGAATAATAATTATTGCCCGTATAATTATTATAAAAATTGTTCAACCCCCGCCGAATGAAGTAATTTGAGACATTTTCTACGCTGTTTTTTTTCGACGTCGTTTATGGTCCTATAAGCTATATTATGGCTCTAATACCGCGATCAAATTTCTCTGTACAGACGAATATACGAGTATATCAATAGCTATCTATAATTCAATTTGAAATATTTGTTTACCTTTTATATCGTATACAAATGATATACATGATATATATATATATATAGGAAATATACATATTTTATATATATTAATACAAATATATATATATTAGTGTATCTAGTACAGAAAATACCTATATCGGACGGTTAACCAATTTATTCTGTCCTACGTTTTTCAATTTGTTTTACCATAATATTACGATCTTAAAAGTTGATTAAAAACGCTCGTACATTAATTAATCAATTAACCTCGATCAACGCGACATTGTACGTACAACTTGCGAACAATACTAAACAATTTTTATTATTTTAATCTACTTTTATAAATTTGTACAATACGTTATGTATATATATTTACTCGGTTAATGAATTGCTAATTAACAACCGCGGTATTGGTTGTTATTGTTCTACGTGACTCGAAAGTATACATTTACATACGATTATAGAAGCGATCGAAAACAACGAAAAAAATCGTCTATAAACCGTTCTCGGGTTTATACCGGTTGGCGTTTTGGAAATTGTCCATAATTTTGTAATTTGCGTAACGTAATTATAGGGCGAGAAATGTTTACGTTTTCGTATTGCACGCACGTCAGCAGATTTGGCTACCCGTGTTTCGGGATTAAATTCGTGATACGTGTTTAATATTTACGAATACCAATAAACCGATCGAAATCAACTTAAACGTACGGTACGCTAAAAAATTATCGTTCTTCCGATCGATTTTTAAAGTGGAAATTCGACGAACTTAAAACCTACAAATTTAAATGTTGTGTACCGTATTTCGCCATTTCGTATTACACGGTTCTATATAATACGTACTGATGGTAGAAACGGTTTTTTTTAATCGAAATCATAGGCGCTAGCACTTAACTAGCTCCCCGCTACGGCAACGAGCTCCGTATAAGGCGATACCCACACCATCATACACAATGGCTCTAAAACCGCTTCGTAATACGGGCATTATTTTCGGTTAGGTAAGAAACGGCGGACAAACGTTTTCAAATTTGCGCGTGGCGTTATTGAAACGTGCAACGATTCCCGTGATAAATTACTAGCGTGCGAACGGGTTTTTCGGATATTAATCCTCGAAGTGAATTCGAAATTCGGAAGCACGACGGATACGAGAACCGAGCTCGAATTAAAGCTTTGTAGGCTACAGAGCACCCGTACAGTGAGTGAATGGCGCCCGGATACCGAGAATTTAATTTCAATCGTCATCGAAATATTCAAATTTTAACGAAATCGTATCGACTTTTCAGATTATGTACGAAAGATACTAAAACGACAAGGCGGATGTATTATTTTTCGAAAATAAATTTTATCGATCGAACCGCAAATTCCGTTTTTAATACTGTTAACGTTACGTTAACGTTAAACAACTCGAACGAATTTAGAAATAATTTCACGAATATGAGTTACTACAGCTGTTTCGAAGTTTCCTTAGAAGAATGCGCTTTTAGTTCTTAAAATAGTTACCTTATGCGCGCGTACCTATAATTAAAACGATTTAACGATAACGCGTAAAAACATTTCAACGCCATAATCTGCGACAAAAAACCTATTATCTTTTTTTTCGGCAACTTTTTGCGTAGATGAATAAATAAATAAATATTACATATTAAAATTATTGTTCCTAACATTTTCGTATAACGTATACACGTAATTTATATATTATTTATTACGAAAAAAAAATGTAAAACAAAATAATAATTTCGATCTATATACATACTCTTGGGCAACTCTCTCCGATCGATTTTGTCATACAATTTTCGTCACCCTCGTGCCATGTATATTATAATAAATTATACGGCCGTAGTCATTTTCTTTAAAAAAAATTATACGCCCCTTTCCTCCGCCGTTGTTTTTAATATATACTTGACAATAATTATATTATACATTATAACGAAATAACGTTAAACTATTCTGTTTTATTTTTTATTTTTGGAGGAGGAGGTATGAGGGTCATTTTTAACGCTTTATTTGTAGGGCACACGTTTAAATTTTTTTTAATTTCTAAAAATACGAAATAAAACATTTGTAACAACACGCTATTATATCGTCCACAAAATCCGTATTGTAAATAATATTCGTTTAATTTATTCGATTTTTTTTCTTAATGTATTTTTCCGTGTGTTTAAAAAATAAATCTTTTTTTTTTTCGAAGTTTTTGGATAATAAATGCACTTTTTATAACTTTGGAACTTTAGCTCTAATAATTAACAGTAAAGAACTAGAAGCTTTTAGGAAAATGTTGATTTCGTTTATGATACCACGCGCGAGTTAAATCGTTAATAAAAAATTTCGAAAAACATGCAAAAGTCCGGTCTACGCGTAATAATGTTTTTTTTAAAGTTTCGATTTTTTTCGGTAGCGGACAAAAGAATTTTTTATTTCGGAGAAGACAAACACATCTGCCTACTTGGGTAATACTTCCAATACGATACTCGGAATATTACGAAAATATTCTAAATAATGTTTAAATACTATTTTTCAAACGTACACCGAATTTTTGAATATTTTTTTCAAAATTGAGTATTAATTATTTCGAACCGTTTGAAAATGTATAAATAAATTAACTCGAAGTCAAATTTGATTACAGCGTAAAAAAAATACGTTTGAATTTTAGGTGTATATTATTATACACGGGTACGCGTTATTCCGTTACTATAGTTTTTTGCAAATATTTAAATATTTATTCTAAATACGACTCGTATTTAAGTGTTTTATCGGCCGTTCACGCCCATAGTTATACCGAATCGAAATTTTTTTTAAAAAACCGATTATATATTTCGACGTGTGTTGGGACCCAATATCCGAGGGGAATGATAGTTTGCCCTTCGTACGAACCCTTACCTCCGGTCGCTATAGCCATAATAACGTTATTATCGACTACACGTCAATTCGAACAAATTAAGAACAAAAAAAAAAACCCAAATCGTCTTCGCAACGATGCGTCATCATTCACGCTACGAACCAACAAAACCACGAAACACGATATCAATATTTACGCCGTCGTATTATTAATAGTAGTAGTACACGTCGTCCAACTGAGAGAAATCATTAGCGTATTTGACGAACAGTCTTGTAAGTTATCCGAACGGAAGTATTCGAACACGTTTTCGTTTATTCGTAACGGAATACTTTTCGTCGAAACGAAAAATCCAAAACCATCGTCGATTGCCCAACGACGATTTACGTAAATTTCAAAATGGTCGAAAAATAATACCGAATATATTTACAAACGATACATAGCCCGATTGTGGTCCTTGTCGTCGTTATATAAAGGCTTCGTAGTATTTATACGCTATGTAACGCTCGTACCTACAGTATAATCAACGGTTCCGGGTTCGCGATATATTTCGTTCACTAGTACATTGTACAATTTTGACGACAACCCTTTACTCCCTCGTTCAAAAGTTAAATATACAACGCCAATATATAGAGAAAACCCGGGAATTTTTCGACACTCGAAACAGGCGACGAATACGTTATAAAATACTTTGTACGTTATTCGAACGTATACCCTAATTATACGTTTTTTGGTAAAGTATTCGTTACGAGACGACTGTTGGCGGACATTCTACGTAGTATTTCGCGCGAATTGTTGATCACGATAACGCGCGTGTCCGTCGGATTTACGTCGGACGACATTGAACACAATTGAATTGCTGACGTATAAAACGAACCAACGACGTAACCGCGTTGGATTTCTAAAAGAAAAATCGATTAATTCGGGTTCGGAAATTATTAATTATTACGTCCGCTAATCGGAATCGAGTAAAAGAATAAAAACAAAAACGAGGTGGGGAAACCGATCGCGCAGGCCGTCACCTCCACCCCGCAACCGCCGCCGATACATAAATACGCGCGTTTATATTTACGAAACACATGTTTTCCGAGTCTCCGTTAACGATTGAATCGCACGTGAATGAATTATACGGCGCCCGTACACGGAACGTTTCGACGTATAATCGGATATCTCGAACGTTCGTTCGGACTTTAAAACCGGGCAATATAATTGGCCGTATATTCCGTACGGATTTTTACGAATACGGCGTATTACAATTAATCGGCGATATTTTCAAATCGCTATATACGCGTAGCGTTGTAAAATATTTGTAATAATTACCAAATTCGAATCGGCCGATTAAATCCGCAGGCGTACAATACGGGCTACTCGACGTGTTTCGCGCTAGATATTATATATGTATATAATGCGCGCAACGGTGTAACGTTCAAACGGAAATATACGCGAGCGAAAATACGAAATGGAAACGTCGTACCCGTCGCCGCGGGAAAAATCGTTTGGCAAAAAATACGCGTATTGTTCCGAGACGGGGAACGTTAAAAACCGAAACGACCGACGAAAAACGGGCGGCGGGCGACACTCGCGCGGCACGGCCGTGTTCTCTGGCTGACGGCGGTCAAACGTTTAAAAACAAAAAACAAAAACAAACAAACAAACCATCAACACCGCCGCCGCCGCCACCGCTGTAGTAACTACCGCCGTCGCCGACACACGCGGGAAACGTCGTCGTCCTCGCTGTCGTCGTCGTCGTCGTCGTCGTCGTCGGTCGTCGTCATCGTGGTTGATTCGGACGGGAAAAAACGCCGTACGCGTATATACGTTTTATCGTCGCTATTATTATTAACCGTGTCTGTACACTTTATATACACCCGCGACGACAGGTGTTATTGAAAATACCTTTCGATTTATCGAAATATTTCCGAGTACTACGTTTAGAGCTCTCAAAAATGAAAGTCGTCGGGTTAATCGCGCAAATTCGATTTCTTTTCGAAATTCGCGTTTCGATAATACGAGAAAATTTAAGAAAACGTTGACGTCGTCATTCGCGTATTCGTGAAATTTGCCTCCGGTAGCGACGATGTGAAAATACCGCCACAGCTCAAAAATCGTATAACGATTATACGCGCGCATTTCTTTATCGCTCGTTATTCGTATCCCTTATTCTTATAATCCTTTATATCCGTAAGCTGGCCAAAAATCCAGTGGACTAATGCCCACCGTATTCACCAGATCTCACGTGACTTTTAGCTACTTCCGAAGTTGAAAAGTGTGTTGAAATCGACACGTCTTTAAGTCAGTGGTCGCCGTGAAAATTGAATTTCAGAAATTAAACACGTTCGATCGACGATTGTACGATAACTGTATTCGACACCCGAACAAATGTTCACTAATTTGTCAATTTGTTTGCAACACCCTCTTGGAAATTGGCCTATTGTTCGACTATGTCAAAATAATAATTTACTTTTAGATCAATACGACGATATTTTTCTATTCGCTGGCGGTCAATTTGTCCGAACGATTTAAATACTTTCGAAAAAGTTCGAATTAAAAGTATTCGATATACCGATACAAATTCTATTTTAAATACTCGATCGAATACGCTCGAGAACAAAAATATCTAAATATGCCGCAACACTGTTTACGATAGATTTAGGTATCTACTACATATTAATTATATATATATAGGATTCGTAATACGCAAATATGCCGCTTTTATTTTTACTGGTCGACTGTATATAACGCTAAGTAAGCGAGAAATACGTTTCATAAAATACACTGTTGTCTGTAGTGTATGCAAATACGATTTTTTATTCGCGCGTTTCGACGTATTTCAACCTGTTTTTTGTATTTCAATATTTTTCGAAAAAACCAGAGCGAAGCTTTTTTAGACATCGGTGAACAAACGCCGATCTTTACGGTTTTTTTCCACTCGAAATTTATATTTATTCAGCGCTATACTGCGCAACGGTTCTTTGCCTGCGTTTTAGCTAAACGACCATATTCAGACAATAACAATACAAATAACACTATCGAGGCGGGAATACATCCGGTCCAAATAAATTGCTTCGACTCTTGAGAGGGTTATGAACGCTTTTCGAAAATATCCACAGCTTTGTGTGTTATTTCAACCGCTTTTGGTCGAACCGATTTTTACAACGTTCTAAAAACCTTTAGATATCGTCAAGAACGAAAAATCGTTGAAACGAGAGATAACTAATAAATTACACCGGCGTTGGGAAGCGTTTGTAATTTGAAAAACAGTCTCCGTTAGCCTCTAGAAGAGATTCGAACGATATTCCACGTAGATTTGTACAGAACTAAAAGTGAATCAGTCGTAAAGTGCCGCGATTTGTTGAACGTTAATTTCTTTTTACCGCTTGAAGACCTCTACGATCACACGGTGAATTACTTATCCTATACAGTCGGTCGAAGATCGTAATATGTAAGCGTACGAATTAATTCTGTCAAAGTATAACATAAAACACTCGTCGACGGCCAAAGATAATTACTTACGTATAAATGAATCGGACGAAAGTACAAATTTAAAATAAACACAAACGAAACGCCGCGAAAATATTCGTATTTATAAAACGCTATTCACATTAGAATAACTCGATTATTATATTCGACTATTTCTAGGTGGAGTTATTTAAGACAATAGCCCTTGTGTTGTTTAATTTAAATTGATAAAAGATCCAAAATTATCGATAGTCTTCAAAGAGAAACGACGTCGAGACGAAAATCATGAAACATACGTTTTTACTTTATTTTCCCACTCAGAGGTAAAACCCTCTCACGTCACTACCTAAAACATCTTTCCAATTTCGGTGTAATTGATCGAATGTTGTTAGAACGGTAGACGTTATTATTATTTTGACGACAAATCGTCGCGTTCGTTCGAAACGATTCTGTGCGAAACTCCGTTTATTAAATTATTCTCCGGGAGTTTTTGAAATGAGAACTTGGCGACCTTAACAACGAAATTATGGCAAACGATATATTGAACAACGTTAAAATATTAAACGTCTAATCTTGTAATGGATTTTCAGAGTTTATACATAAAATAGCGCGTATTCTAAAACGGAACCTTTACCGGGTTTTTTCGCAATTTCACGAACATTATTCGAAATCTAAATCACAATTTATAACGAGTTATAAAAATTACTTAATTTGCCCTCAACCTTGAGTACTATATACTTATTAACGTTGAAGTAAACATATTTAATCCTTCGGGCGACCACTCGGTCTGCAATACATAAACAATTGAGACACGAGCGGTCGCTCGGGCGGATTTCGTACGCCGGTATTATTATTATTATTGAACAGTCCTATATCCTAAATACGACAAATATACGTATAACATTGTCAAATACGAATTAATTTGTGTTCGAGAAATAGTTTTCGAACGTTTAAATAGAATGGTTGCGTCGAGGTCGCGTGCGTGACGTTTGAAATAAACGAGTTTGGGACGAGGGCAAAACAAAATCGACAAAAAACCCGAAAAGCGTTTTCGAACCATTACATCGGCGAAACCAACGCGCGTGCATGGACAGCGTAGTAATAGTAACACTACCGGCCGATTCCAATATTCGTCGTAGAATAAAACGTGTTATAACGACGGGTACGATCTTAGATGTCGACGGAGAATATAAACGACAAAATAATATACGGCTAACTATTATTTTATAGTCCTACAGGCAGAGCCGGCTTAAACGGCAGGGGGCAAAGCGACAGGTGACCAAGAGGACTGTATCCCGGAACAGTTTCGTGAGTGTCGGTTTTTCAAAAATATTAAAGGGTACGATTTTTTAAAAACTTAGTAAACGCCTATTTGGGAAAAAAACGTATTTAAATTGTACACATTTTCGCTTCGGAAAATTAGACCCCTTCGCGATAACAGTTCAGCTTTAGATCGATTATTTCGTTAATCCCGCGGCTTCGTCTATAAACGAAAACCGCGCGTGCGTGAACAATATAATTTACGAGTACGTGTGTACGAATTGTCGGCTACATTACGGCGAATGGCGCTCGCTACGTTAAGAATAACTGTTAACCGTTTATTACCGAGGGAGACCGAGTGTTTCTATACCGTAACGGTATTTCCGACGAATAATTAATCCGACGTCGGACAAACGAAAATGGAAAACGCCATACGTCGTATTTACGATACTTTGGAGAAGAATAATCGACGCGATTGTCCACCGACAACCTACGTTGTTCAATCTACTTACGCGAAGAATATCGCCGAGTATATTGTCGGAACACTATTATTACCTCTTTAGAATCGTTCAACCGCCAACGGAGACGCGTTCCGTTTAAAATTCGTAAACCACGTCTCCGTCGGTGACAAGACGGAACAACGACGACTATTGGCGAACGTCGGACAAACAACGTCGACAAAACTGACGGTCTTCCGAGGACCGAAAATAGGAAATTCGAGTACGGGAACAACTTCGCTTTACTACCAAGCACCACCACCGGGTGGTATCCAACGTACAAATCCGACATGCGATCAACCCGCGCATTTGTCGACCACTTCCCGTCCCACCAGTTACCGTATTCTCGACGACGGGCCCCAACCTGCCCCCCCCGACGTTTGTCGTTTCGAAATCCCGGTGTTTTTTCCAAAATACCGTCGTATTTGCGCGCCAGTTTACGAATTTGATGATAACCGCCGTATCATATGTTATCATTTGATAACAATACGTTCGTAAATAATAACAACATTGTAATTCGACGTTATTCGTACGTATTATCGCTGGTCGTCGTCGCATCTTAATTCAATCAGAATACGCGTCGTAAATTCGGTAACGTTGCTAACAGCGAGTTGCCTAATCGCGGAAGAGCGCCAGAGTCCGTTAACGATTTACCGAGATATCGCGGTCGCCGTTATCGACCAACGCAATGACGTCGTCGAGCCGTTAACGTCGTTGGCTTTTACGCCGTCTATCGTTTTTGCCGCGCCATCGAGAAACGACGGACGAAGAAATCCGATGTGAGATGTCAGCGGCGCACCGCGTCGTCGTCTCGCCGTCCGCCTGATCGACCATACGACGACGGTAGCCGAACACGCTTCGTTCCCAGTAACGCGTTTTATCATCCGGCTTGACCTAACGTCTTTTAACCGGTCTTTTTTTTTGTACTCGCAGATGACGATGACCGTGTCCGTCACTAATCTCACCACGGACGCTGCGTCCACGGCGTTGGCGCCCGTCAAATCGTTGACCGCCCCTCATCCGCCACCTGTCACGTTGAGTCCATTCACCGTCGTCATTGTCGTAATCGTTGTCTGTCTGATGCTGTTTGGCGTAAGTACTACAACTACTACTACAGTTTATAACAATGTAGTCGCGTTTCGACATTATTCAATGGTAGCTTGTGTATCTCGAACAATTTCGTACATACTATTTTTCGATATATAAACTAACTGTTATTGAGTAAAATTGAAACGTTTTCGGGTATAAGGTTATACGACGAGATGACCAAAATTACTTTTTACGTAAGCGAAAATAATTTTTTTCTACTTTACAATTAGGTTTAAGATTAAACAACACTATAAGGACATCTAGTCCCACGTAAACAGGTTCCACACATCATGATAGTGTAGACAGACAATTTCATAATCATTTTCGTCATATTTACAGATAATAATAGCGATACGAAGGAAGAGGAGACTAGACAGACTGCGACATTCGTTGATACCCTTCTACTCTTTTGATGCCAACGAAGAAGAAGACTGGGACTCTGATCTGTTACAACACGAAAATGGCACGCCGACGATTCGAGTAAGCTAGAAGGGGTATTTTTTGAAAAGAAATAGTTTTCATACTTGTATTACGCGTTAGTTTTTTAAATGAATGTTGAATATTTTTTATATAGGATAATCTTTGAAATAAATCTTCAAACGTACAAAATGTCACAGTTATGTAATATTAGTGACATTTAAATGTCCATAAGCGATTGATTTACTACAATATTAGTAATATTGATCTTGGCCTGTAGCAATTTAGATTTAAGTAATTCTTTAGTCCTTCTGTTCTCGTTTTCCTATAGAAAAATATATATATATTAGATTTTGTAGATTTTCACTTTAAAAAAAACCTACTGTTACCTATTATTAATCGTATTATGTGTAGAGCTCTCAGTACTTTATGTATATTTTTGAAATTTAAAATTGTATTTCGGTTTTTATTATACATTTTTCAATGTTTTGAAAATATTTCGTTTGATTTATGGATAAAAGTTTCGCTAAGGGTTCCAAAAGGTAGCTTTGAATTTTTTTAAATAAATATTTCAAAACTTGTATATCACATAGCTACGCAATTAATTGTAATAATTAATTATCGTGGATATAATTAATATACATTTTGCACGTACGGATTTCTTATATACATTTTTCTAAATATAATTTATATTTTATGACTCGAAAATGGTAGAGTCCTGGCTTGATTCTTGAGAATAAAATATTAGTCAAATCAAAAGAATTACCTAAAGATCCTTATTATCATTTCATTGAACAATAAAAGATTTATTCTTATTTACTTTTCATTGTAACGAAAATTAATCTAACAGAGTATTTTGACATGTTTCAACGCATAAAAACCCGAGACCTGATCATTGAGGTAATTTTATTTTTCTCTTGTACTTAAGTCGTCTTTTTAGAAATGTCTAAATAATATGATGTATATAATATTACACATGTCCTCAACTATCATTTGTACTTTTTCGCTATAAACCTAACAATCGTTATAACATAATATATACTATTGTGTGTATAATGCTTTATTGGATATCTTTTAGCAGCATGGTCAGACATTTAGACACGAGGGCAGTTTCCACAGCTGGCATGAGAGATTTAGTCCGATTCAAAGGTTACCTTTATCCAAAACGATATAATAATTATAATTATAATAATTACTGTGCTTGATGTTGTTTTGTCATGTACCATGTTTTGTAATTTTATTGAAAATGTATTTTAATTTTGCGTGTATACATAGATGATAATTTTTTTTCCCCCGTAGAATCATCCATAGACAAATCAAAATTCAATATAAATTACAGTGTACTAAATTTTGATTTTTTTACTATTATTAATACAATCACTGGTGCTTGTGACAATGTAGGACAATTCACACTATATAGTTCTTAAATTTCAATATTTAGGTTGAATTAGAGTTAAAACAGTTTTTGTTGTTTTTCAACTTGATCGGAAAATATTTTACAGCAATATTGTCTTCTAACCTAACTTGTAGCATGAATTTTACTATATTATCTATTAAAAAAAGAACAAAGTTATCCTATAGATAATATCTTATTTGTGTAGTTTTGTTCAGTTTTGCTTTTGTGTATTTTATTGTTTTTTGTTTTCGGATTAAAACTGTAAGATTACATTAAGATCACCTGTTGGATAATAATAGTTTTACACATAGTTTTATCCATACAAAATTTTAATTGAATGAAATAACACAACCCAACATTATTATTTGCTTGTAGATTCGTTGATTTTAGCAAATATTTAGTAAATATATATACACATTATTTGATGCGAAAATATTTACTTCGATGTAATCAATGCACTTAAATAATGTGCGTTCAATATAATAATTTTCAGAGTTATGGATCAGTCGAATTGAATATCATGCCTGTAAACGTCGTGAAAAGTAAAATGGAATCATGCCCATGAAAGTCACCACAATTGCTGCTGTTTCTACTGCTGTTGTTGCTGTAAACATTGTGGAATTCGTTATGAATAGTAGTGGAAAATATTTTATAATTTTGTCTGTTCACGGTAAATAAAAAGCATTCGCTTTTGTTAGTTGTTCTCCGTCCACTTCCGATATTGACAATCACCATAGTGGTGTCTCACTTAAATACGTGTTTTTCTAAATCATTGAACTTCTCAATATAAAATATGTATAAATACAAGTACATCAAACCGCAATCAGATATTTTGTGTCCGAGATTGTTTTTTTTTTTTTTATGATTATTGAATTTTCTATTTTTGAATGTGGTGATATTGTTGTTGCCGTTGTTATTGTTATTGGCTATTTTTTTAAATCAACTTAATTGTATACACGTATACTCACGTACACACACACACATATATATACGTATACATATACATGAACTATAAGCTTGTGATGCTCAATGTTTTTTTACAATTTGTTTTGTTGCTTTCAGCAGCAGCCAAGCATGCGCTCTCACGTAAATTAAATTATTATTCGTATTATTAATTATTTATTTCGCGCATACCGTCGCATATACACTCACTGTAATTTGTATATTTGTCCAAGTGTTGACTCGTTTAATGGTTAAATTATTTATTAACTTGAACACAACACAACTGTGACAAACATTACTAGAAATTGACAGCATTTTTTAAATTAACAAGTTAATGGCCGCTTTGTTGCGCGATTTTTAATATATATAAAAATGTGTACTTAAATCAGATACTAACGATTATTCCTAATGAACAATATTTATGGCTGATATTGAAATTTGTTGTTAGTTGAAATGTATAAAAAAAAAACAGACTGAATTAGTTAATTATTAATCATTTTGTCGTAGGGAGTTGAATCTGCAAAATATATGTATTATTTAATGTTTTATAAAAAGAATTTTTTTGTTGATTAAAATTTGCATTAGCTTACAATATCGTCCTACATCATTTTGTGTATGAATACTGTTATTGACAGTCCACTGTTTGAAACATAGTTGTGTACAGTCTTTCAACAATAATGTATTTATTGCCATATACATTTAACCATGACCAGTTGAAATATTTGTTTTCAAAAAGCAATTATTTGCGTTTTGTAAGCGTACACTCTTTTACTGCCAAACATAATCATATAAAAGTTCAACATTTTAGACATTTCACACTTATTAAAAGTAAATTTACGACAAACATTTTTAATCTGCAATATTATTTTAACTGAATGTATAAATTTTATAATTTTGATATTAGTTTTCTAAAAATATATACTTTTGATTAAAGGAAATTTTGTTGTACTACTGTGGGAAAAAAATAGTAAGACTTTTTAATTTAAATTTCGCGTGGAAATCCATTCGTCAACATATTTTTTTTTTTTACGTTGGTTTGACTGTCAGTGACATCTGTGCCAATTATTACATCAAAATCATCATTAGTGTTTTGTATACGCTTGTCTTTCTGAAGTATAAGAAGTACATTCGGCGATTTTTATGAGTGAAATTATTCAACAAAGAAGTTCCATTAAATTGTGTGCGCGGAATCAAATTTCTGGTGCTGAAACGTTCAGAATGTTACAAAAGGCCTTCGGTGATAATTGTGTCGCGAACAAGTGTTTTTGATTGGTACAAATTGTTCAGAGGGTTGAGATCGCGTTGACGACGAACCATGTCCAGGACGGTCAACAACATCAACTGATGATCAACACATCAATAAAATCAAGGAATTGGTGCTCGGGAATCGACGATTAATAGTCAGAAACCTTACTGGTATTGTTGGAATATCAGAAGGATAAGTTAACACCATTTTAAAAGATCATTTGGGCCTAAGAAAAGTGAAAGCACGGTTGGTTCCAAAATTACTCAATTTTCTTGAAAAACGGTAAAGTTATTCGTAAAAAGAGGTCGGAATTATGGGCCGACAACTCTTAGTTTTTGCACCATGATAATGCACACAAACGACACAACACCCAAATAGTATTCCTTGTTGACAGTTTAGACAGTCGTAAGGAATTCGGAATGTACCACACCTCAATGATCGAAGAAAACTGTCAATACGACCTTGATTTTTAACTTGCTTTGACGTGATTTTTTCGGCTTCGGCCAATTGATTGTCTGTTTCCGGGTCATAAGCATAGATCTAAGACTCATTGCCAGTTATAATACGTTTCATGACATCCTGGTAGTTGGAAAGCATTGTTTCACAGACGTCAACGTGACGCTGTTTTTCAAGAAAATTGAGTGATTTTGGAACCAATCGTGCTTTCACTTTTCTTAGGCCCAAATGATCTTTTAAAATGGTTTTAATTGATCCTTCTGATATTCCAACGATACCAGTAAGGTTTCTGACTGTTAATCGTCAATTCCCGAGCACCAATTCAAACCAACGTAGAAAAAAAAATATTTTGACGAATGGATTTCCATGCGAAATTCAAATTAAAGTCTTACTATTTTTTGCCCACAGTAGTATATAGTAAAGTCTGAGAACTTTTATAAGAAATAATAAGCATTTTACAGATTTGAAACATTCACTAATTTTTAAACCTTTTAAAAATAAAAATAAATCTGAAAATATAATCTACACATTTGGACTAATTATTGAACAAAACATCAAATTTAAAATCCTAATTATCGTTTTTTATATATTTTATTATAAAGCAGTGGAAAAAAAATGATTTTTCTATCAAAATGTTGTTTTCATTTTATTACCACTAATTCATACATTTTCAGGTACAATAGTCGTAAAATATGTAAAAACATCATACGATTCATCATCCAGTTAACTTTAGTTGGATTTTTCTTAATACTTTGTTATTATAATAATACATGAATTGGTCGATAAATTGTAGTAAAAGAATAAATAAATGTATGAAAAAAAAAGAAATTAAAACTGTAAAAATTGTGTTTATAGTATAAATAAAATGGCTGTGTTGACAATTATTGGAAAAAGCAAAAAAAATTACAAATACATAAATGTGTGTGCATATATATATATATATATATACGAATATGAAATTGACGTTGGTAATTCTTTGAAGGGGATATGTAAAAAAGTAAAATAAAAATTGAATTAAATAAAATCCTACTCGACTGACAATGACCATTAGTTTTTACAAATAAAATAAAATATGTAAATATTAAAAAAAAAAAATGATTCTTAGTCTTACAAAATTTTTTTTTTCATCATAACACGGAATAAAAAAAGTTATATCTAATCTAGGACCTACCATAAATGAATTGTTCTGAAATCAATAAATTCAAAATAATAATTTAAATTATTCTTGATCCTTATCAAGTAAAGTAAATATATTAATGGCAAAGTATATGTTATGAGACGTGATTAATTCTCAATTTAATCGTCTTCGTCTTCATCTTCTACTTTGTCGTCGTCACTAGTGTCCTCAACAGACTCTTCCTTCTCTGCTTTCTTTCCGGGTGGTCTACCTCGTCCTCTTCCTGATGGTACAGCCTATAATTACATTTAATAATAACATTAAACAAATACATACAAATGTATACATGTTTGCAACATTTTATTAGGATACCTTAGGCTTTTTGTTTAAGCTCTTCTTTGGCCTTCCACGTCCTCTTTTAACTACTGGTTCACCATTTTCGTCTTCTTTTTCAATTTTCTTTTCAACTTTGCCAATGGGTCTACCACGCTTCTTGGTTTCTTTCACTTCTTTATCATTCACCTACAATGTGTTAGTTATATTAGTTCTTAAATAACATTCAAACATATAGATTTAGCTTAAACATACATCAACTGGTTTGGCAGGTCTCCCACGACTCCTTTTTTCAGTAATAACTCCGTCGTCAGACATTTTGCTTTGTATTTCTCAAGCGGTTATTACCTGTACCAAAAATAAACACATATGAACACATTAATACTTAACAATTTATAATAGGTATTTTGATTATTTATTTCCTTCTCAATTGCTGTTCCAATTCGACATATGTTTAAAATAAAACATAAATATGTAAGTTTAAAAAACAGTTGCAAGGCACGATGATGAAATTTTTCGACCCATACATAATATTACAATTATAAACGCTACAATGATTACTCATCTTGAATTTTTCACCCCTGTCAGGACCATGGCCATTACCAAACACCCATAATTACTGTTCACTCTGTGAGCATTATGGGCATTATTATGTGCATCCTAAATTTTGATGTTTAGCCAAGACAATGAACATGGGCATTGACAAAATGTGCGAAGATAACATTTTCCTGTTTTAACGCGCAAAATATTATTGAATATTTTAAATTAAATTAAAAACTTTTTTAACAAAAAGAATCTGCAGCATAACAATCGTTTAAGTTACAAAACCTATAATTATACGCGATCCCAAAAATTATCATGTTATTTGGAAATGTGTCGAGCATAATTAATCAAACGTTTATCATTGAATATTGTTCCAAAACTAAGTATCAATCAAAAACACGGTGTCTATAGTTTTACTGGTAATGGTAAATAAATAAAATCGATTTCACTAAGCGTCGTTATCAGCTAAAACAAAAACGTCTTCATAATAACATTGT
>JAIPRN010000031.1:69587-111115 GCA_025469175.1 Geopemphigus sp. TES_GeoC_2020
TTTTCACCCCTGTCAGGACCATGGCCATTACCAAACACCCATAATTACTGTTCACTCTGTGAGCATTATGGGCATTATTATGTGCATCCTAAATTTTGACGTTTAGCTAAGACAATGAACATGGGCATTGACAAAATGTGCGAAGATAACATTTTCCTGTTTTAACGCGCAAAATATTATTGAATATTTTAAATTAAATAAAAAACTTTTTTAATAAAAAGAATCTGCAGCATAACAATCGTTTAAGTTACAAAACCTATAATTATACGCGATCCGAAAAATTATCATGTTATTTGGAAATGTGTCGAGCATAATTAATCAAACGTTTATCGTTGAATATTGTTCCAAAACTAAGTATCAATCAAAAATACGGTGTCTATAGTTTTACTGGTAATGGTAAATAAATAAAATCGATTTCACTAAGCGTCGTTATCAGCTAAAACAAAAACGTCTTCATAATAACATTGTACAACAAAATAAGACTACAGTTACATAATATTATTACGTTTCGTCGTTTGAGCATCATAATTAACCAAATATTAGTACACGCGTTGAAAGGGGGAAATAATTTTTAAAATGTTATTACAGATCGAAAATAATCCTTGCGACGCTATACTCGGGTATAAATATTTTATGGTTATTTTTTTGAGAATCAAAAATACGACTCCAATTTTACGGAATAACATTCGTGGCGTTCGTTGTTCCCCTATGATGGTGGTGGAGGTGAGGACAATCGCCGCGTGCGCAGCCTTTGTGCGGTGTCGTTTCGCGCGTTGATAGCTCGACGTGATTAGGTATGAAATATTTAGATAACTCCCTCCCACGAAAAGAGAATAATTAGAAAATCGATAACTACGAGCAACGACGTACGAAAATAGTCGTAAATAAAATTAAAACGTATTTAATACGTTCCGAAGACATTTTATTAAAATCACATATAGAGTACAACGACGATCTTTCTCACTTGTACACAACGTACTTATTATTACAATCTACAAACAAATTTGTGTAACGTTTTTCCCCCCTTACGGGAAAATCAATACCCACACACACACACACACACACACACACACACACACCAGAGGGAGGAGGTAACGCAGACATGACGTACGTATACTTTAATAAATAAACCCGCGCGCGATGATAGAGCGGCGGGTACGGCACCCGTATTCCCTCCAGAATTATGGTAAGTGGTAACACGTTGGGCGAAGGCGAAGGCGGTGGTGGTGGTGGCAGCGGGAGTGGTTCACCGTAAATCGACGGAGAAGAAATTGAGAAACCACCCGGGAAACGAACGGCCGGTCAGGACAAAGGCGTGAGACGCAAATATGGCGCGCACGGCCATTTTGGTCGTTATAGTCGCCGGTTGACGAAAGAGTGGAAGCGGAGGCGCTCGCGGTACGGATGAAATGAAAATATACGAAAACGTTAGTGCGACTTATCTGCACGATGAAAATCGTACGATATCAGCAGGTGCTATAAAAAAAAAACAAAACAAAATACGGCGGAACTATAATCGTAAAAACGATAAGTGCGCGCGCAATTACATCAGGGACGGCAACGGGCCCGGTCGTGCGCGTGTGTGCGCGTCGTATAATAGAATATTTTAACGTGACGCGGTTGTGTATACTGGTGCCCATGTACTAAAAAAAAAATAATTAGACAAAAATATTCGTCGCATTTCTGTCGACGACTCACCGACGATCCACCCGAGGAGTTTTCCCGTAAAATACAGCGGGGGCTCGACAACGGCGTGGGCAAAAAATTACGATAATAGCAAGGATAAAAAAAAAATATACCTATACGCGTGAAATAAACGAAATTAATACGCGCGATTCGTGCGCGTATTAAAAATTTTAAAAAATACGCCGCGTAGACCTTTCGATCGAGTAACACGAGCAAAATCGTAACGAATAAATAAAAATAATCGTTTTACCTGTATAATCACGGAAGACGAAACGTCGGACGGACGACAGACGCAACAAAACAGAATAAACACAACACACACAACCCGGCGATGGCGGCGTTTCTGAATGGCAGTTATCCGCCGCGGCCCGGTACGCAGTGTCGCCACGGCTTGGCCCAGATTGGTCCGCGTACCGAGGTCGCACTGTCTGTCGCGTTCTTAACGGCCGTTTGAACGGACGAGTAGGAGGACGCGCGCGCGACCGCCACTGGTGTGCCCGTTCCTCTACTACCGGGCTAACCGTGGTCGCCGCCGAGTTTACAGCACACCGCCGACGACAATTTATTATACGCGCGGCTGGCTCGTCCAGACTTCGTTTGCCCCCTCTTGCGTAAACAGACGCGACTCTCGCTTCGCTCATATTATATTTATTACAATACGATGTACGGACGCGTCGTACACGAAACGCGGATTTTTCACGCGTATACACCAGTCCCCCACGGTTAAAACACGTAATTGCGTCTTAAACATTGTCGGCGACGTTTGTTGTAGAAAAAATGTTCGATTTTCTCCGCACTTTCAACAGATTGTAAAGATAATTTAGACGATACTACCACGCTACACATTTTACCCAATCCGTCGTTATTAAGTTTAATTCAACGACGACTACTCTCACCGGTTTCAATTCCACTGACAGACATTTCGAATGAAACGATCGTATTGTACATTTTCGTTTGATCCACAGAATTCGTTCTATATTCGATTCAAACATTTTTGAACTAGTATTACACGTCCGCGTAAAATACGATATATCTATTGTATACTGTAAAAATAAAAGTATTGTCTACATTTTCCTAAATACTCGTCTCGTCCCGTTTAGTTATAAAATTTAATTTCGTTATCGTTAATAAACCTTAAATTGTCTACTCTCTAAGCACAAATACATAATACAATTTACTTCGCCGAATCACGTCAATAACTACTCACGATATTTGGTCAATATTGATTGAACAAAAGTAAAATTTGTTTCATAAACGTTATCACCTTTTAGTATTTCAAAACCTTCAATCAATACTCGAATACACGATAAAAATAATTTTATTAGCGAAATATATTCAAATTTTAAGTCTATAGTATTTATACAACACAGATTTTAACCGATTGTATATTTGATAACTAATTATAAATATGCTTATATGGTTCGAGCATATTTCACATTTCGTGTATAATGAGATATTTACTAAGATTGGTCATTTTCTTTTCTAAAAAGTATTATATACGTGTGTATATATATATACGTATTTATTTATTACAGAAAATGAACGTTAAGCTATACAATAACTTTATGTAAAATCGACGAAACACAACCATAGTAATACTAACTCCATTCTTTGTATGTATATTGTTAGTTGACCCTCGTTAAGCTACGAAGCGAAATCCATTGTACCGAGAGGGAAGAGTATATTGTTACAATGACGATGATCAAGGGGTTGAAAAATGTTATAAACATAGAAATTATGCAGCTTTAGTTTTTGACAATAGAAACCGTTAAACTATAAACATATATAAAATATGGCCATATTGAACGCAGTAAAATTTGAAACTTTGATATAATATTGCAGGTATGCGCTATTATTATTATTACACACTGATATATACGTTCGAAATTATATACTCGACTTCATATTGGAACAAAATTGAATAATAATCCGAACAATAAACATGAGTTATTATAACTTATTAATATCGAAAAAAAAGCAAAACAACGACGAAACGAAAATTATATTTTGCGTTATACTATACTGCGCACAACTGAACAAAGAAAATGTAATATGTTCGTATATATACAATATATGTGTAATGACTAGTATTGTAAAAAAAACGTTGTTTTTAATATTAGTATTGAAACAACAAAATGCAGTGAATATCAGTAACGTTAACATATATCTCATTTTGATATTTGTTTTTGCGGTTAGCTAACTTAACTATTAGAAATAACGAACACATTTGCAATAAATAATCGTTAATCCGCCGTTTATACGAAATAAAAAAATTTGGTCTAATACGTTTAACTAAAAATTCGATGTATAAAATATCGACATTCGTTTTTCAAACAGAACATTAATTGATTTTTACTGTGGATAATGATTACGTAATTACCTTGAATTAGAAAGAATATTTAATTACCGAGTTTAAAATTTTCCGATAAATCGCCTTCGTGTGTATATATTTTGAATACCTTTTTGATTCATCGTGTCTTAGATTTAAACGCGAACCACTAGGGAAATATTTATCGGAATTTAAAAATGAATATTGGTAAATTCCCGTAGAAACGTACACGTTCGTTAAAAATCTATAATTTAAATCGTAGGTTGTAATTTAAAAACCGGAAATCGATATAGTTTTGCCAGCAAATAAGGGATAAAGGTTAAATATTAAATGCGTGAAAACATATTCGACGTATTGTACAAAAATTAAAGAAAATTATTTATATTTTCCCGTGATATGTAGTTTATCTCGTGATGAAAACATCACGCTGTATAAATCTATACGCGTTAATTATCAAACAATAAAATAAAACGATTTACTATTCGTAAAATGACGATATTTTAATTCGTAGAATAAAATTTGAATAATCGTTACAGACGTAGTTAATGCTAATACGATTTTTCTAAATTTATTAAAAGCAATAGACAATATTACAAAATATAAATTCTATAATGTTATAACGATGTTTTCCAAAAAAATGTTTCCGTTAATGTGTTTACACTTCATCGTAAGTAACGTTTTATACGTATATCTATAGGATTTTTATAAGCTTTACACAATTATGTACACAACGTACGTAATGAATAATAGACCCGAACATACGAAACATTTTAACTTTTATAAGTACTTATACGTATATAATTTGACAATGACTTTTTTCAAGTACGTTTTTTATCGATATTAATTGCTTAGACTCAAACGGTAAAAATTGTCAAAACTAAAATCGAACGGCGTACATAATATATTTGTACCGAAACGTGTTGACCATTTACCAAATAACACCCGCGGTTTAGGTGTTGGGTTTATCGACAGGTAAATGCACGGATATATTGAACAGATGAGATAAAAAAAGGACATCGTCGAAATGTATACAAAATAACAATATAATTAGTTAAGTATATCGGAACGAATAATTGTCGAGATAACGTTAATAATTAATAAATACAGAAATCGATAAATTATATTCCCAACGCAATAAACGAATACGCCGAGCCACGATCACCAATAAATAGATTATTATGGTTTCACGTTTATTACGAAAACTGCGTAAATAATATTGTCGTGTATTCAATTTCGAACTTTACGTAATTCGCTTGAAAAAATTACTTTACCGAAAAAAATGATATCTTTATAGTGAATCCAAAAGTATAGTATAACGTAAAAAACACACGCGTACTACTACGTCGTCTTATATTAATTTACCGGTTGGGAAATTTTTTTTAACAAATTTCAAAACGCTAACGCGGAGGAAATGATTGGTCGTTCGAATTCGCGAAAATGTAGTGAACAATGCCATGAAAATACCGACGGATTTATGATTACGACGGGCGGTGTTTTTTAATTTTCTAGTTTTTAACTCTAACGAGAATTGTTATGGCTGGGAAAAAGCGATAATTTCTAACCGCGATTAAAAATGGCGATATTTTCGAATGTACGCTTTTTAAAAAAATCCGTTCGTTAAAACGCGAATATTAAATTCGATGGACAGAGTGTATCGTTAGTATAGGCCGTGTAGCGTGAGTAACCATTACCATAGCTAGCACCATTAACGTATAACGAAGGAGTTTTATTTCTTCTTTAAAAACGATAATCGACGTAATCGGATTAGAAAAACGCAATTTGTCGAAATTCTTCAGGAATAAAAAAAGTAATCGGTCGAACCGAAAGCGTCGGAACTGAAATTTCGTAAACCATAACGCGACGCTATCGATTTATTTGACTCCCTTCGGGAATTAAACCGCCGAAACAATAAAGCGTTGTTGTTGTTATCTTCACACGCGATCGTAAACAACGGAGCGACGGATTTTAATTAGCGCCTCGCAAATCCGCGAACGACGGCGTTAAAATCGAAACGTTCGTAGAGTCACGGTTTTGGACGACGGCATATTTTAATCGATCATTCGGGTAACAACGCCGCGGGCGGCGGTCGTAGATACTTAAGAACGTAAATTTATGCCGGTCGATAACAACGTCCGTTGGAGAAACGAACGTGTAGCAATCGTTTCTACGCGTTCGAACGCGCTATAGCCTTCTTCGTTTCCCGTGGAACCGGCAGCCACACGAACGAATAAAACAAAATATGGCGACACGCGTTCATTTATTAGCCGATATATATGTATAATTGATTTGTATTCAACATCGTCGTACAGCGGCCTCCGTGGCGCAATTGGCTAGCGCGTTCGGCTGTTAACCGAAAGGTTGGTGGTTCGAGCCCACCCGGGGGCGTTTAAATTTTTTTAATTTCGAGTCGCCGTATATTTTTACTATAATTCGAAAAATGTCGACGAGACAAATTACCCGAAGTGGAGCCGAATAGTTTATTACTGCTACGCGACTGTGGTAACCAACATGGGGGTCATTATTACGTGCGAAACGACGTCAAAAATATTTTAACTTCTGTTGACATTTTAAAGGTTATTTTTCGTTGATAATTAAGAACGACCTTATAAATATATAGACGTTTATTATACGGAAAACAAAAAAATTGACTCACAACTCCGTCGTACATTACGTATATGTCTTTCCTTCTAAATTACGTCGATCGAAACACAAAGTTTCGATTTTTAATCGAATAAAATGCCCCCGTTTCGGTATTTTTTTGGTCGAATTAACGTTTTATTTTATTATTATTTGTTTTACGCTTAAACGTTATTAACGACGAATGAATAATTGCTACATAACAAATTTATTTGGTTAATGATTTAAGTTAGATTTAATTCAAATGTTTATCATTAATAGGCGCGTGTTTACCTTGTTGAACTTTACCACTAACATAGATTAAATCGTATAATTATATCTATATTAATAGGTGTTTAGTAAAATTACGTTGACTTCAGGTTAAAACAATAGAATTCACATTTACTTTTGAATAGAATGAATCGTTTTTAATTATTTCGCTACATAAACGGATTGTACAATATTTTTCTATATTCAATTGATGAATTAAAAATATTTAAAAACGGAATGAACTTGATTACAAACATAAAAAAAATTAACCCTAAAAACCTAGTCTATTAAGTTGATATTAGGTATTTAACAATATGAAAAATATGGATAATAATTAGCGATACAATGGACAAAATCGATCGCAATTTCTAAATTAACAATAATAAAGTAGAATACTTCTAGTCTGTATAATAAGATGAAAAGAATGTTTACTAAATATCTACTAATTTATAAAGACTTAAGGTGAATATAAGTTGTACAAGTTAAGTGAAGCGAAAAAATAGTTAAAAAATAATTTAATAAAAAATAAAAAATACGAATGCGTTACAAATAAAATAAATTTAGCTTGTTAATAGTTTATTATTAAATAACAAACAAATAAAATGCGCAAAACAAACGTTATATTAATCAAATAAATTTATCGAGCTATTCATAATATCTTCGCATTGAGAAGAAACAGTTTCTTTTACACGTAAATTTTGGAAATATGTACCACTCGTTTCTCTATGGTTCTTACCTAAAGTCCTGTTACTAGGAAGTACTTGCGGTATAAACAATTTATCTTCTAAAAATGAGACTACTTCTGACGCATTACGCAATTGATTGAAAATTTTTCTTTCATTTTTAGGAAGTAAATTTTCACACATAAATACTAAATGATGATGAAACCACAAGAAATTAGTGTGATAAATATTTAGCCAATTTTGGGCGGCTGAGAGTGGAGTAGTTTTATGGCCAGCAAATAACCCTGGATTGTGTAGTATGCCTCTGGCACTCATTATTCCTAAGGAAAAGAAAACAATAATTATTATCGAACAATCGTATTAAAATTGATGTATAAATAATTTAAATACCTCTGCAACCAGTATATTCCTGTATTGCAATAGCATCTGATAAACTTTTAATATCACCATTCAAAATCACAGGAATACTAATAGATTCGTTTATAATCTTTATGCATTCTTGATTGATCGGTTCATGTTTTTGTAGAACTGTCCGTCCATGAACTGTAATGAATGACACTCCAGCTGCTTCAATTTGTTGACAGAGATCTACACTTTTTCTATAAAAGAACGAATAACTATAATAATAACTTTAATTTACGACAGCTGTTATAAAAATAATAAATATAATTAATATTTAGCGAAATAAAGATGATGCGACAAAAATACTACAATTACTAACTTCGAAAATATTTTTTTCCTATCCTTACTAAATGGGAAAAATAAATTAATTCGGTTATTGAAAAATTACTACAAAATTTGAGTATATTTATAAAAATGTATTTATGTAAAAAATTAAAGTTATTGAAAAGAATATTTTACTACGGTAATTTTTCAAAAAATATGTGTATCAATAATGAATTGATATGAAGTACATGATGATGTTGTTCAAAATTGGATAATTATTATGAAATATAAGTATATCTATGTATGCGTTTAATTTGAATTATAATATATAATATAGCGAAAAAGAAAATATATTATAAACAAAATCTCTTATACATGTTATGAATTTTTTTTAAACATAATTTATGGTACCTTTATTTTCAATCATCTAATAATATATCAATATGGTCCTTTCAAATATTGTTATATTAAGATAATATATATATATATATATATATTTATTTATTTATTTATATATTTATATATTTATATATTTATATATATCTTATACCTGCCTATCATTATCAAGTAATCTTAATTTTACTGATATAGTCTTGTTAGTAGGTAAGCGATTGTGAAATTGACGTACACAATCTTTGATAATTTCTGGATTTTTTAGTAATTGTGCTCCGTATCCATCATTTAAGGCCCATTTTTGTGGACAACCGCAATTCAAATCTATTCCATCACAATATCTAAGCAAAATAAAATGTTTATTTAATTTTAAAACGTTTATATATATATAGGTAGGTATTACTTACGGAATTATCAAATTGGAAGCATCTATAAAATCAGATGAATTATTGGCAGCAAATTGAACAATAAGTGGCTTATCATCTATAAAAAAAGAATATACTTAATTTGTTTATAGGTACAGTAATTTTTAGATAAACCTGTATCAGTTTGAAATTCATGTACTCTAGCTTTGGCTGATTTTACATACGAATCAGCCATTATCATTGGTGTAAAACATAAATCACATTCGTACATGCGAATTAATTTTCGAAATTGAAGTCTAAAAATATATATATATATATACTATTAATTTAATTTTATATAATATTAGTTCTTAGAGATTGCATCGATTGAATCAAGTAACCAATTTTTAAAAACAAGTAGATACTTACTTGCTATAACGGACCATAGGCGCACATACTTTAACGAAGTTTTTGTTCCGATCGTCAAGTAATTGGACAACTGGATTACTCGTCATTATTTTTAGTAATATTATTTTTATTTAAGAGTCAGGAAGTTTAAAATGTAAGAGAGCTAAATGAATTAAACAAAGATGAAAATGATTGCACATCTAATTTCTTATCACTTTTTTCTTTTTATCAAACACATTGAAATTATATCATTCTGTAGTTGTTTTTTTGAAGAAGGTATACAAATTAAAACGTTTGAATAAAAATATTATAGTAGAGCGCGGGATTAAACATTCGGAGGCCTCTTTCAACTTATTTCATAATCGTTTTTAATTTAATTGACAAATTAATTTCAATAAACCAGCCTATGAGTAGTAGAATTACTTAAAAAAATCCATATTAGTCACGTAGGAAAATAATAAATAATTTGTATTATTAATCGTAATTAGTAAAGTATATTTGATTTTCAATTTATAAATATTAGAATTCCTCAAATTTCAATATATAACGTGTATTAATACTATAATTGTACTTCTAAAATTAGGTTATTAAGAAAATTAATATATTTACATACATATACATAACCAGTCGCGTACTTAAACCTGAATTTCGGGGGGGGGGGTGAAGGTTAATTTTTAATTAAATAAATCGGATGACCTAACAAAACAGGACACATTATAAATTTTACTAAAAAATTTTTTTTGGGGGGTTATCTCCCCCCCATTAGTACGCCACTGTACGTAACAATAATAATATTATTGTTGTAGACGATGATTCTAGTACTTTATAATTATAAAGTTACTAAATATCCGAAAATAAAGTTGAAAACTAAACATTTCGTTGAATAACCAGATACAAAAACTGAAACGAGTGCCTAGTAGCCCGCCAACTCGATAAATTATCGAGTCTTTAATATATATTTTGATATTTCGATCCATTGTCAAGCTAAAAGACGTGGAGTCTATAGGCGGATGCTTACTTTATTTATTTGTTAATTCAATATTGCGAATTGACGTTACTTTTTTGATATAATTTTTGAAATAATTATAGTCCATTGAAATACTATGTAAAAAACATTTTGAAAGAAATGTCTTATAAAATCAATTCTATTCATTCAGAAATGTTGAACCCGCTTTATTTGTATGTCGCGTGCGACTACCACGAAATATTTGTAAAATATAACTAGGTACTATCTATATAGTGTTTACTTATATATTTGTAAAGATAACTGTATAAGTATCTTAAAGCGTGCATTTAATAAGTATTTATTTCGAAGTCAACCTATTATTTTCGTTATTGGAGGAATTTATTCGCATATTCGAAAATAGATTTTCGAGTTGTTGATAAAGCTTTTTAATTAAATGTGTTGAAGGGTCGTCTCTTAACGAACTGACCTCTGTCATTTAAATAAAAATTCAATAACTTTATAACAATATAAGTATATCATTTTCACTTTTGAAGGTACTGATGTTAAAATAAACAGTAAAAAGTAGTATTAATAAATAATGTATAAGATAAAACAAACTTTTTTATACGCCCAAAGTAGTATACTACATATATATCCTTAAACGATGGTTACTTGTAAGGTTATAACCACAATGACCTTATAAACATTTTATAATGTATGGTTATAATTACTTAGACTATGATTATTCATAGATGTATATATATATAACTATATACTAATATACACGGACGTATTTTATAATCTATGATTATATATTCAAGTTTAGCGGTTTTTGTTTTTTGGAAAACGTTTTGAAAATTTGTATATCTTAAGTTATGGTACTATTACAGCAAGTGTTTGTTTACCTAGTGTTTTAAAATTTTATTAACATTAAAGTCGTAATGTCTAATATGGACTACGAAAGAAGAAAACAAAAATATTTCGATAAATTGAAAAAGATGACTTTACAAAGATTTCAAAATGATAACGGAGTCTTGGTGAGTTAATTTCCATACCATATAATTATCTAAAAAATAATGAACAACAGATGTGATTAAATGTATTTATTATATCTACATATGTCGTTCCAATAATTACACATATTATATGATTATCTTTACATATAAAGTCTCCCCTAATTTTTAAAAGTTCGTTGATATATTGATCGAGTTGAACGTATATATATATATTGTTATTTCGTGAGACTTCATTTCGTACGCAATCGAAATAATTCAATTTTTTAAGTTTGACTTTTTCAATCAAAAAATTTTAAAAATTATACTCGTTGATTTTTACGCGTAATTCAAACTTTGTACCGAAAAAATTATTCTTTGCGATAAACAATACGAATGTATTTGTTACAAATTTAATCAATTATAAGTTAAAATATGTTTTGTAATACACTTTATATAAAATGTATGTATCTATAGGATATCCAAAATGATAATTCGACGTGTTTCAATGATAGTAATCGACAATATGTTGAGCCAAAATTTGAACCGAATGATTTATTAGTAAGTCCATTATTATTATTTTGATAATATAAAAAATGAAATTAAAGAAATATTTAATTTTAAACAAATTCACGATAATAGTACAAAAATAATCTTTTATGACCTAATAATTTCTACAAAACAAGGCATATTTCGTTAACGTTTAGAATGACGTGGCAGAGCCACTAAAATATGGATCGATCGGAAAAGAAATTCGTCGTCAAGTAATTGAATTCGAACCCAAATTCGTAGAAACTTTAAATTTTGCTTTTGTCCACTAAGTCACTATTTGTAAACTACGAAATAAAATTGATATTGTTTTAATCTAATCTACAATATTACATAATTTTCAAATTGTACGCTTTAAATACTAACGATTTCCGCCACTTTTTTGTATTATTATTTCTAAAACGTTAATTTCCTAAAAGTACAAAAGGAAATCAATTCTAAAAAATTACGTATCCGATAAATTAGTTATTATTTATAAATGCAATGCCTATTAATAGTTTAACATGCGTATTATGATAATAAACGCTAATCTAACATCGTTTTGGAATATTTAAAATTTATTTTTAAAACCTAGGCTAAAATCGAATGCTACATTAGAGCAAATCCAACGTCTCATATAACAAAAGGCCGTTTAACTGTAAATATTTTTTTCCCGATATTAACAAGATGATGGTATGCGTCCACGTAAAATTGTGATTGATTTCAGGTCGAGAGAGATTTATGTCAACGCGGTTTTCGGTCAAATATTCAAAATAAAAGTCGGCATATTTTGTATTAATCGTTGTCGTTTATATTTCAAACTGTAATTAATCACTATTTTTCATTCCCAGACGATTTAGATATGGTGCGTATAAATTGTCGTGTACAAGATAAAGTAAATTCTTTTATAAAACCGAAGCGGAGACTCGTGAATTACGAACCAGAAAGTAAAATAAAAATTAGTCCTCCAAATGCTACTTCTACAATAAAAAACCGACAAACGTAATATGTCTCAATGTCGTATAAAATAAATATACACGTTTAACTGTAATTAATTTATTCGTCGTATACTTATATAGCTTTCCACCAAAAAACGATAAGCCAAAATATAAATTCGAAAACAATAATAAATATAGTACGAGTAAATCTAATTGTTCCAGGTATATATAGGTATATTAATTCGTGTTAGAAATTGTAATTTTCGTATATATATATTACGTAAACAACAAATTTGCCATTTTATGATTACGTTTTTAATAATATTCGTATTTTATTTACATTATGTAACTCCAAACCGCGTTAACTGTTAACAGTTCGTCTAGTTCATCGGGAATTGTTTCATTTAATATAATTAATAGAAATACACGAGAAATTCGAAGTAAACAATTAGATCAAGAAATAAAAAAATACAAAAATGTAGACGAAAAAGTCGAATCAGCTTTAATTTCTTCATTGTATATGCAATTTGTCTTATCACAGTGTAATGAAATAAAAAGTATAAGCAGCCACGTTTATCCTAATAATAGTTTGTATAAATTCATTTCCAATAATGATTTATAGTTATTTCTTTAAGCAATTACGTATCGCATTTTGTGTTTAGATTATGGCCTACGATTAAAAAAGAAACTTTTGCAAATTAAATTGAAGCAGTGAGTCGAAAATATACCTATTTATTTTAAATAAAACAAATTTATAAATTTTTATACATTGTAGTCAAAACAAACAAGACGAACAAAATACAAATTCGATTTGTTCTCCAGAACTAACTACTTATGATTCTTTTATGAATATATCACCAGAGACCACTTCTAGTTACAATAATTTCATTTTCAAACCAGTTATTAAATTATCTAATATTTCAGGTACTCAATAGTAATGTTAAGAACAGAAAAAAGGATCGCCATAGGTTTTGTTTTGTACACGTAGGCTCCAGATAATGTAAATTATCATAGGTAATTGAAATACGATTCCGAGCAGAGTATAGTTTATTATATATTTCATTTTTCAAACGTTATTTTGAAATTACCAAATCAAAACAAAACTAAAATTTGGCTTTGTTGTAAATTTCGTTGGTTTTTACTTATTTTCGCTATTTGCTCAAAAATTATCGAGGGAATATTTTCTTCCAGATACATACCTGTTGAAAGTTTAAAATGTTTTTCGACACTTTTAAAGAACTCTTATTATATCCAAAAATCTGTACTAGTGCGGAAACGGAAAAGTTTCTTTTTCAACGCCCTATAGCTATTATTACGGTTAAATGAATTATATGTAAAAACAAAATACGGCGTATTAGCATATTTAGTTGCTTACGAGAATCTAGTCGTATAAAATTACTTTAACCGAATTAAATCGACACTTCAGTTATTAATACACACTACTCATTAGGATATATATACACGTTATTGTAAAATAATTTGCTTCCTTATTTCACTTAGATATTAAATTTACAATTTGCGGATATAAAATTGTTTATTTTGTTATATCACCTATATAAATATATAATATTACGGTTACAGACGAATGTCGGTCGCAATTATTCGAAGACAGTTTTGTCGATTCAACGCGAGAATTTGGCGATTCGATGAACATAGGTCAGGTTGAAACAGAATCAAATGACGAATATTTTTCTTCTCCAAAAATGTATTCAAACGGAAGTAACGGTAGTGATCGTTATCATTCGAGATCGACGCACCTCACTAGTTTCGATTTATCGCCAAAGAAGTCGATTCAAGTATGTTTTACGTACTTTATTCTTCGATAAATTAGTATATACCTCTGTACGTATTATATATATATATTACGATATAACGTTAAATATAAAATGATATAAGCGATATTTTGAAACGACATTAATTTCAAAACGTCAACTATATACCGTGGGAACTCGCCAATATTACGTAATGTCGTTTTTTGTTTCAGATGTCGAATACCGATGAAGAGTCGAATTCGGAAGATAGTTTTAAATACTATAGGAACAAAATGTTTTAAAAATATTTCGTATTCACGTCGCTATTAATCAAGAAATACGTATGATTTTTTTTTCTCGCCAAGTGTTTATTTAATTTATGTGTATATTATATAAAATTTACGGAATAAAATACTCATTGACCTTTGATGTTATTCTTGTTTATCGCATCACGGTGTTCCGGTTACACGATAAAGCTGATAAAGCGAGGATGTCGTCGCGGTGTTCGTATTATACTTTTCATTTTGGACAGTTGTCATTTCAGTAGTTACGGCGCATACACGAGTAACAACGCCACGTGTTCACGATGGTCAAATTCAATTTCGTACTCGTTTTCGTCGTGTGTTTATGTTCTAACTTAGGTTTGTATATACGCGATATAACAATAGATCGTTCGGCGTTTAAAACTCCCTATTTTTAAAACTCGTTTTATTAAAATAGCGTCCATAAAACGTATTAGTAATGTGTGCGGCGTTGAGAAATGTCCATCGATTATTTCAAATATTTTTTCGTGTTCGCGTCCGGCAATGGTCGCCGATTCTTTCTTTTAGCTGTTAAGAAACGTACAGTTCCACGGGGACTTTCTTTAAATTTTGTTTTGTGCTTCTAGCGTTTAAATCTGTGTCGGCATTGATAAGCCGTTGTCCAAAAGTACGTCTTAACAACGGTGTCGTTCGAACAAGGTCGATGGGTCGTATTGTGAAGGTTTTTTGTAATTCGCCGTTCAAGTTGGTAGCCGGCAACGAGGTGATGACGTGCGTCAGAAGAACATGGGACAGTGAATATCCGATATGCGCCAGTAAGTTCGAACGTTCAAAATGAACTCGTACCGTTCGTTTGCTAACAATTTAAGTGTCGTTCGCCGTAGTTGAAAATAATTATTTTGTACGTAAAAACGTACGAAACAATAAGTTTAAACGTTTCGCTGTAATTCAGGATGTTACTATTAACCCGAATGGGGGCGTACATTTCGTGCGTTTTAATGACAAACTGATGTACGTACCGCCAATAATGTAATAGCACGGGCGCAAAGTTCACGTTTAATCAAATATATAAAAGGACGTAGAAAGAGAAAACGAATTTCCGATATTGCGCGTGAAAAATGCATACGGTATTGTTTGGACAGGACGTAAATATTAGTTACATAAAAAAAAATACGTATATATGTAGTTTCTCGACGACCATTTTCGTGTCTGAAATTCAATAAAAACCCAATATCGCGGGTAAAAACGTTTTTATATCGTTGTTTATTTCGACGGCAAGTGCGAGCAAAATGAAGACGTAAAAACGACGGAGATTGTCCTGCAAGGTTGTTACCGGTTTAGATCGTAGGGTACATTACTGTCCCGACCGTACGAAAACGCGAAATTACTATAGTTACGCGAACAAAAAACACGCGTGTAGTAAACCGTCGTAATCGTTATTGTTTTCGGGGAGACATTCGAGACATTCGGCGGGGAACACGCGCGTCAAATTAAAACATAATTTTCTTCGCACGATGGTTTCGACAGATCGTAAACGAAACGACTAATTCGATACCGTTGTATACGACGAGATCGTTATTCGTGTACAGATCTATCGGTTTTTTTTCAAGAAATTCGCCGGTCGGACGGCCGCGCGCGTCTCCTTCGTCGTCATTCCGTAATGCGTCTAAATACCCGGTAACATTTTGCTATTTGGCTCGCTCGCCGGCGTTTAGGATTTACCGTACGGAACGATTATTTTTACCCAAAAACTGTTACAGGAATTACGAGGATTTTATATCGCAGTAGCCCGTGGTTAGGCTTTAATAATAATATTATATACCCTGGCCCACGGTACAAAGTATCCGTATATTATACTTACGTGAACCATTTATGATTCGTGGTATTATCGACGATAACGATGTATGGACGTGAAAAGTATTTTTCCGGGAATAATACGCAAATTCGTTTAAAATAGTTTTATCGGCCGTAAAGTTCTTGTAATTCTCCACGCCGTCGATTTTTCTATCCCGTTGTCGCGTGTTAAATATATTTAATATGACGGCATTTGCTTCGCCTACCGGTACAATTTGTTTTTTATACGGTTCGCGTACGAATTGTTTACGGAAAAGAAAATATACGCGTTTACATATAACCAATTATGACGGGTGGGCGATGACGTGGTGTTTCAGCGTATATATTTTCGCTACTAAAAAAAAAATAACGAACGTTATTATCGAAATATACGCGGAGATCTTCGTGTATATTTGAGCGGTATCGGCGGGAACTTAACGATAAAAGTGATTTCAAATCGAATTAAATATCGGGTGTGTTTTGACGAGACGAGAGCTGAACAAAACGGGAAACGCGACGTTATAAAAACTTTGTGACGATTTATTTCTTCTAGATCGTGTGTATTAGAACGTGCAAAGTAACGTATTTTTAATTAAAAATGTAGATACTCGGCGATATCAATTAAATAAGTAAATTAAAAGGCGCGTTAATTTTCGATTGAAACAAAGACTTCGGCGTGTGATCACTGTGTCTCGCCGCGCCGCGAAGGGTTAATAATAAAGTTCCGTTATTTTTCGCAAATCGAAATACAACGTTTAGAACGAGGCAATATATTTTCGATTTTCTACGGGGGAGGTGTGTGGAACAATGGATTCGCTTCAGGCGGTGGTGTAACCCTCGCCTCCTGGGAAAGGTGCTCGAAAGCGACACCGATCGTAATGCGTTTTTATACACACAGGATCGGGGTGTCCTATCGTAGAGAAAATAGCTCACGGAAGATTGGACGTGATGAAAGAGGGCGCCAAATTAGAAGTCGTTTGTGACGCCGGATACACGGTGGACGGTCCGAGTTTTGTTTATTGCAACGAGCATTTGGAGTGGAACGACGTGTTGATTGGCTGTAAAGGTTAGTAGCGTACGTCGGTATCGCGTATTGTTTTTCGTAACCGAATAAAGACGAGCAATTTGTACAGAAACCGATCAAATATATCTTTCCTGCGACTTCGAATCGGCCGACGACCGATTCTGTGGCTGGACAAACGATAATTTCAACGACGTAGATTGGTTGGCCGACAAAATGTCGTTTTTGTTATTTACCAGTAGACGTCACGTTACGCCGGGTTCTTCGCAATATTTTACGAGTAAGCCGGGATCGTTTACGATTTGTGCGGCGTGACGCAATCGCGTATACGTTATTATTTATCAGGCAATTACGTGTCTTTGGACGCCGGAGATTATGGACCATCTACAGCCGGACGACTAATATCTCCGCTTATTCACCCGGCCAATAGCAAACAAAGGTGTTTGATATTTTCGTACAGAGTAGCTTCGGGGACTACGCACGGTACCGCCACTCTCCAAGTTAATTTTGGTGGAATACCTCATTGGGCGACATTTGGAGGGGAAGGCAAAGTTACAATCGGATTGTATAAACTTAATGTCACGTCTACAGTGCGTGTGTATATATATACGTTTATTTATTTCAATTCGTGTCGTCGGTAAGTAATATGTTATTTTCTCTCACTTTCTCGCTTATTTCGTAGATTATAATCGAAGGGAAAAATTGTGAAGCGGCCATTGACAATGTTGTAATCACGGAAGGTCGCAGTTGTACACGAGCTTACGAAGAAGGTCGAACATATTAAATTTGCTAACTTAAAATTCGTTAATACGTACCGATTATTTATAGAGGCGGACAACACTTGCTACAACAATTGCGGGATATCATTAAACGGCAGCAACGGCTGTTCGTGCGATTGGGAATGCCATCGCAATAACAATTGTTGCGCAGATATAACGCAACATTGTCCATACAGTGAGTGATGTTTAACTTTTGTTCAACAATCGATTCGTTCGCGAATGGTCGTGTATTGTTCACAGTCAAATCGCGGGAAGTGTATTCAACCACGACGACAGTCGGCCCGAAAAAATCGCCCACCACGGTCAGAAACAATATTTCGAACATAACCGCGGATGATTCCGAAACGACTTGGTCGCCGAAAACGATCGACGAATCGAAAGTTTCGAACGAATCCGTCCCAGTAACGACTTTAACGACCGCGCACAATAATGTTACCAAAATCACTACCGTAACGTCTACACAAACTACTACTACCACCACTACTACTACTACTACTACTACTACTTCGAATATTACGTATCCTACGTTCCCGCCCACGCCACCGACGACTTCAACGGTAAAGCCAATCACGGTAACCGTAACGATTCCTTCGACCACGCCGTCGACAGAAACTCCGAAAATACTGTTTAATACAACGACGAATCCGATTCATAAAATACAACTGGAAGTCCATACTACGACTTCTACCCCGCGATCGATCAATATACCGAGCGTGACCAATAGATCTGTAACGACAAATACGACATCCACGACTCCGACGTTATTGTACACTACTCCTAATTCGACTATTAAATCTCCATTAGCCAACACCGTTACGATTTCTACTAAAAAAATCAAATTCCCGTGGTATATTAACGCTTCGAACGTACCGTTTAACGTTTTGACATTACCCAATCTAACTTTTACAACGCCGAAATCAATCGACACACCGAACACAACGATTAAATTGATAACCGCAAATACGATTTCCACGACTCCGATAATTTTAAACATTGCCAATATTAGTTCAACTATTAGACCGTCAATAACGAATACGAGCGGTTATATTAGGAAAATCGATTTTTCGTATATTAACGTAACACAAGTGCCGTTCAACGTTTCGACACAAATAACAAATAATACTACAACGATCGGTAAATCGACTCCTAACGTACAGGCGCCGATAATCACGGGAAACCGCGAAAGTAAACCGACGGCGACGATTCAAATATCGGACACCACTGTAGGGTATTCTAATACTTCCGATAAATCGTTTATCGTTTTCGATATCTCTCGTAAAAATCCATACTTAACACCTTATAAGTACGACTCGACTTTCAATAATAAAGAACCGCCGTCAAAAGACAAAAGCGACGTTCCCAATATAGCGACGGAATTTACAAATCGTTCGAAGGCGAGGTTTGAGAATACCGTGATGTCGATCGCGCCGAAGGGAACGCTCTACCGTCAAAACGACAATTCAAATTTGAACTATGCTTTTCATAAACAACACACGCCGAGTGTGGACAAATTGTTGACGCAGAAACAAAACGGTGAGTTCGGGCCAACGATAATATTTTTCTAGAATAGTTCCATACAAAATCGTACCTCTCTATCTTTTCCGACGATTTACTTTTCCGCCAGATTTATAATGATCGATTCTCGTATATATATATAAATAACGTGTACTATTTCCGTCGTAGTATTTCATAAATCTTAAAATAATTTGCGATCCCTTTGATCGTTTAAAATAATTGGAATATATATATGTTTATAGATAGTTAATCATAGTTAATTATAGTTAATATATATCTATTGGAATTATCTGTTGACGACGAATGGAAATATTTTTTTTTAAATTGTCCACTATTGAAATGTATTCGGTAGCTGGGTACGAAAATAATTTTAAAATTTCGAGAAGAAACAAATCGGTCGTATTTTATGTCAAAGCGGACACAAACTTAGCACAATCATAAGTACGAGTTGAAATCGACATTTTGGGTTAACAAGAGTAATTCGTATTTACGTTAAACGCATCTGTCAGGTTCTTCATTTTGAGAATCTACGTCGTGGTCTTTCCCGAATCGATGACCTTGAAAAAATGTATTACTATTCGAATACATATATATATAGATCAATTCGTTTATTATAAAAAAATAAGCGTGTTGGTCCACTTTCGGTTCCTTCGATTTACGAACAACTAAATATTATCTAGGTTTACGGTATTTTTTTTTTTTACATATTTCGCGCGAACTCTTCGGAAATAAGTTATTTTAAAATCGATTAAATTTGTAGAGGAAATGGTACACGTTTCTATTCGAAAGGAATCCGTCCGTTTTAGATCTGGTAAATAGATGAAAAGTTTATGCAGAAAAGGATAACGTTTGACCGAAAGCGCGATTGTTTTTTTCGCAGAGGACTCGAAATCTTCGTCCGCGTTTTACATAATCACCGCTGTAAAATATGTAGCCGGCATCGCCATTGTACTCGTCACGTTAAAATTCGCGTTGTCATTCGTCAAACGGTACAGTGAGAAACCTAAGAACGACGAAATGGACACGTGTTTCGTCGACAGTGACGCGGGAAGTTATTGTAACATGGAATTGATGTCTAACAATCGTTCGGAATGATTAATATTAGTAATTGCGTTACAAATATTATCACGATATTGAATTACATAAAACTATGTGTATTATTATTATATTAATATAGGTTTTCTATATATATATATAACATCGTGTACATAATTTTCACTCTATCCGAAAATAATTTTTTTTTAAATCGACGAATTCAGTGTAAAAATGGTAAATTGTTAACGTTATCGACGGGCCGACATACTCGTTTTTGGCTTTTTACGTTCATCTCGACACCGCGTACAGGTTTCCGATGATTCCAGACGACAAAGTAGTATATTATTTCGACAATACTTAACAGGCTAACTCCTAGGAACAAACCTAACGTTCCCCCTATCGAAACTACGTTATAAAAAGCAAAAATTACAACGGAAAAATGTCTATTCCTATCGCTATTTGCCGGTTGATTATACTTACCAATGAGATCCATGCGAGATCTCACTACATTTCTTTTAAGTCTTTCGTTCGGTAGTCTGTCCAACGAAACCGCTATTTTCGAACCGTATTTCGATTCGTTGTTGGCCGTTTGTTCTACAGTGGTTAAACTATACAAAGATACGGTTTGTAATATATCGATACGTTTTTACTTACGAGCCGATTTCCGCGGTTAACACTTTATATTCTGGTTCTGTACAACTCGACACGCAATTACAAACTAATCCCAACTTGTTGAAATCATACGTTTTAAGGGCTCTGAATACTTCTAATTTTGGTGAAAAAAAAATTACGCGTTTTAAACTTAAAATATTAATAACTTCTGACGCTGTTTATCGTATTACAAACCTGAATGTTCAGTTATACAGCCGAGTCCTTCAATCCCGCACATTGGTGTTCCCGCTATTTTTATATCGAATTTTTCGTGAGCTACAATGTCATTTAAAGATCTTTCGAGAAAGACTATGTTTATTTACGCGTTAATTATTCTTATTCGAAATCAACGGTTCGGATAAACATTGAGAAAATGTAAAAAAGTGCGGCGCTATGACAGCGAGAAAATTGTGATGATCGTTTCTAAAACGTCCAGGTATAGTTGTACGTGAAACATTTTGCGACAACGCGTATACGACAAAATCGAAACGACCTCGGCGGTTGCGGCAAATCGTAAATCGTATAAAAAATAAAATAAAACTAGGCGAACCCGTTAAAAATATTACGACGAACATTTTTATAAACGGATAGTTAATTCGAAATTTAAAAAGAAGAACGCGTTCGCGCATATTCTGAGCATAGAAGTCGATAAAGAATCAACATTTATGAGCGGAAGAAAGGAAGAATTTTGGAAAGTGTCGCTTTCTAGCTTTCTTCGATAAATATTTAGAAAAACGTACGAATCCTCAAATAATGCGGCGTACAATTGCACCGTTTCAGTTGAGCTTCTGCTCTGCAATTGACGATGCACGCGGAATTACTGTAAACGTTGTATACTTTCAAGTTGTTCTCGTCCGGGAAACGGCAATTCCTTTGTTTGATCGACACTTGTTTCAACAGCGGATCGTTCTCAATTTCTTTGATCTGTGGTATACGATTTTTGGGGTAAAAATCGATTTCATTTCCGAATAAATACCCTATTGTTTACCTGGTATTTCAAAAGCAACGACACGCCCCAACTCAACAGGAATTTCTCTTCTTGCGGATGGTTCACGTACGGCAAATCTTCCGGCGAGTGTATGTACAACTAATTATTTATAACAGATACGATTCGTTTAAAAATATGTCCCGTACGTTTATTTACGAACGACGTCGTACTTTTATCGACTCGTACGCTGAAAAAACGAGATTCCCGGGTCCTAATTTTCGATTTGATATCATTTTTAATTTTTCGCCGTTTTTTCTGTAAAAAATAATAAAACAACGAATACCCTTTTTCAAATCGCCATCGTGACGTTATTTTAATTACTTACGAATACCTGTATTAATATTTGAAGACGGAGCAGCCGCTATATATTTTTTATTTTGGGACATGAGTATTTGTTCAGAAAAACGTATTTTTCATAATTATACGTTAGGAAAAAACAGTTTTTCCTTTCAATCGTCGCAAAAGAACGACTATGTTGTACCTAATTTTTTACTTTCGTGATATTCCTGTTCAACGATAGAAATAAATCGTTCTATTTGGAGCAATTTACTCTCTCCAAGTATTCCTTCCCCCCTCTCACAATGCTAAAACAATTTTTGTATTTTTGGAAACGCGCCAGGTAGAAAAAAAATTAAAAAACAATCGCGCGGGAATTTAGCGGTAAGCGTTACTATTTGGACTTTACGCGTAGGATACGTATGTAACGATACTCACTCGACCGTGTGCAAGTTGTTTATACTGAAACAAACGCCGTTTTCTGTCATTATCGGTAAGAATTGATCGCAACATTCGAACGGTTCGTCGTTCCAGTAGCAGTTGCCGATTATGTCACGACACTGCGCCCGAACCTGACGACAATCGCGTAGTATAGATTTGCGCGGCCATTTGGAAAACTGCCAGGCAAGTCCCCAGGTAAGGTCTACCGGAACGGACAATTTCGGATCAAAGAGAAAAATAGCGATCTCGAGGCACGCGCGTGTTATTACGGCGCGATTAATAAACGGTAACGACCGGCCGGCTTCGCGTAAAAACGGTACGCAACAAAATGGAGGGTGACGGCTAAGCGGAAAGGCGGTTGTGACGAGCTGGGAAATTCGGCGCGAAATACGTACGAAACCGCGAGTCCGCCTTACGGCGTGTCCAAAATCGCGAAGACACGTACCTCGCGTATTATCGTGTCGAAGTCCGTGGTACAGTTGATCAATTCTTTTTGACAGTGCGTCACGCACGAGTAGCACGTACCGTCGTAGAACGCGATGTCCCGCAAATAGAAATCTATGTTGGAATCGCGGTCGATACCGTACACCCTTAAAAGTCGAACGTCGTAATTATTCATTCGGAACCCGCCGAAAAAAAATACCAACGATCCCGCAAGCGCCCCGCCTACCTGGTAGCCGAATCGAACAACTTGTCCGGCGACTCTTGTTCGCAAACGGACAGCGACAGGAAACTCGTGTTCCAATCCAAGTACGTGGTATCGGCCACGAAACTGACGGCGTTGTGGTTGTACGCGTACCAGGTGGCTTGCAGATATTTCCAAGTGGCGTAACCGGATATGAAGCACGTCAGGATCCAAAATAATCTCGACAAAGAATCGGACGTGTAGTTTTCAAATAAACGATTAAAGCTCGTTGGCTATATCGTAACCCGTGTATGATTCGCGCCGGTTTCGTCATTATATACGCAGGATACACCGAGACGAAAAGAACGGGAGAAAGTTCGGAGTAATAATATAATTCCGAATAAGGAACGTGGGGAAAATGAGCGAGACGGCTTAGGTCAAACATTTTTGGCGAAACACTCGTCGATATTTCGATCAATTTTGTAATTGTATCGACGTATTGCGCGAATTTGCCGGGTCCACCAAACTTCCAGTACGATACGCGCGAGCCGGTTAAGGGATTTTTGTTTGTTTTAATATCTCGCTTCCCGACCCTGTCTAACAATAACGAGAAGATTATCGATTTCGTAGAAATGAAACCGCTTGTTTTCATTTTTATCGTTTCTGAAGAATGTCGCGATTGTTTAATCGAAATTTAAAATGACATTTCGTTGGGTGGAACGAAAGTGGCGATTCGCAAATGTCCAAATACGACGAAAATAATTATACTCGATAGTACCCGAATTACGATTGCTCGATCTTAAAAATATCCAAGTACGGAAAATTGTCGTTCCCTATCTCGCTTTAACGGACGTCCCCGATACATATTATGCTCTCACCTCTCTGTCCAGTGACGGCGTTTGTCGGCGATGTAATTGAATCCGTGTACCGTGCTGTTACTAAAATACGTCCATATTCTACTCATGGCGGCGAACGAATGAAATGTGTCCGGTGACTCGTCACCGACGACAAATGTATAGTTTTATATAGTTTATCGAAGCTTTTTATCAAATGACGCGCGCTGCGTAGTACGCGAACCTTTCGATATCCATAATATAGCGCTATATAATTACGCAATTAATCGCGGCGAATCCGAAACGGCGAAACACGCATTATTGTTTTCGTATAAATTACGCGAAATATTTATTTTACGTAATCGTACATTTCATGTATATTATACGTGTTAGACGAAAAACGTCACCGTTTGACTACACTCCGTACTCGTATCGTTGTATGTTTTTCTACAAAATAGGGGTGAAACGATTGGCTATGGGCAATTTGTTTAAACGTTTAACTTGGGCGGTTTAACAAAGTTGAGTCGAAAAGACCCGCGGGAGACAAAGCAGGCACACTTGTCCCCCTAAAGGGTTATGACTTTATACGGTAAATTAATAATAACGATAAAACGTATTTCTTCGTATTATATATATATATATATATATATATTGTATTCGTTAATCGTATTATACTACACAGACGTTTAAATATTCGATTTGCGCAAAACTATTAAACTAAATACTACTACTACTACTACTACTACTATTACTAACATCGTTACTTTTTTTCACATAACGAAGCGACCGCTAGGCGAAATGTAAAGAAATAGATTACCTCCAAAAAACTTAGCACGGAACAGCCCAAAAACAGACCCGCCGTGCCTCCGATTGAAACTTAAAAGCGATTAAAAAACATAAATAACGTTTATATTAACGGATACACTTATGTTATCAACATTTCGTTGAAACGTACGGAATTACCTAAGACGTCGGTAAAACCGAACAAAACGTTTCTTTTTAAACGCATTCGAGGATATTTGATCAGTCCCCATTTCAAATTCGTTCCAAGAATCCTGTTAAAACCGACAACGATATTATAATTACCCGACAATTACCTATTTAAACGTGCTCGGAAATTGAACGCGTTACTTATTATTATAAATTAGTTTAAACAGTCGAGTAAATCTGAGAGTTCTACGAGTTCCGAGAACTTTTCCCGCGAGTCAAGCGTTTGTATTAAAAAACGCGTAGGCACCTCCAACAGCCTTAATAGCGAACGTCGTATTTAAAACGCTTTTACCGGAATATTTCGCTTTAATCAAACGTTTATTTACCATTCTATATTGTTATCTTCCTCTACGATGTAATTCACATCGTCACAAGTCGGGTAACAACCGCAGTTTACTTTCGTGTCATCTCCCGTTGTATTTCTCAGCTTAATAAGAAACTCTGAAAATAAGTTTACCGTCTAAATATTCTCATTTTAATCGAACCGAATATATATATATATATACGTATATTAACGATCTAGTTAAATACTCGGTATTTATTACCTTTGTGCTGATCCAAACAATACATTCCTTTGACGTCACATATTTTATAATTTTCTGAAAGCGAAGAATCCATAAAATGTATTACGTATTCAAACACCGTGTTATATATATTTCATATACACAAAATTGATTTCTCAATTTAAAGGCGGAAATTCGATATAAATTTCAGTAAATCGCCCGGGTTCGCAGTACTTGTATTTCATAACGCGGGATGAACATTTTCTTAAAATAAATGTAATTCGTTTTTCGCGTAAATTGTAATTTAATTAAAAAAAAAAAAAGGCGGTTAATAAATTAAATACATTACGCGAATTCGGCGAAAACATTCGCGCACCCCGAACCCGAGGGACTTGGCTCCGTCTAATGTATATACGACGGTCTCGCGCCGTTCACTTACTAAGTGGCTTGTAGAAGTACGGGACGCATCCGCAGAGTTTTCTCGCTTCGTTCATCCGACACTGTATGCGACACATGTTGTACGTGTAAATAGGACTTATGTCCAAGTTGCTCTCGTGCGAAAATCTGCAGCCCCTCTGTTTGGGCGTGAGATATTGGATCTCCGGTGTACTGTATATGCTCAGCGCGGTCATGTCCACCGTTTTGTAGTAATTCTCCGGCGAAGGGTGTATCCGACAAGCCACGTCGGGGATCTCGTAAGACGAGTGCAAAAATCCCTGTTACGTAGACGCATATTTATTCCGCGACGATCGGCAACGGAAAATGTTGAATCAGAAACGGTGTTCGATTCCGAAGGACAAATTTGTGATCGAATTGGTTGAAGCGAACGGAGAAAAACACGGAGGTTCGTTAAAAATCCGAAATTTGTTACAAACTTACGGCAGGGGGGGGGGGCGAAATAATTAAGGGGCAAAACTAAAGTCTTCAAAGATCGACAAAAAAGCGACACGGACGTGAGTAGGAACGACTTGTCGGTAATTTGTTTTTTTTTTTTTTTTATTATTATTAACGTTTAAACTTTTCGCGCACGCGACAAAGTCTCCGACCTGTCTTACATACGAACGTCTATAACCTTCGAACAACCGTAACTTCTTCGTCGTTTCGTAGAAAGTTGAAAACGTTACGAAATCGCCGAAAGCAAAATTATTCGACGGTTAAATAGAAATATTTTCACGAAGCGTTACGCCACTGGTTGCTCCAGTTGAATACTAACTTAATTTTTCGAAAATCAATCAACTTATCGTGGCTAATGTCGCCAAAATCGTCGGTTAATTATACCATGTATCCAAAGTCCATGGACGTGATTTGAATGAAAATATCGCCATCTAACGGGGTGCCGGCCATGACACCCATTTTCGGCAATATGCTCGTGTTACGCGACATCCAATAGCTGCGAACAACGATCGCGCATGTTATTACAATTGTTCGCCGACACTAGCGACGAAGAAAACAAGACCAATACGGACGGTTTCGTATTGGTCGTGTTCTCCGCAAACTCGGTCTTGGTCTCTTGGGTTACCGCTACTGTTGGTCTCGGTTTTGTCGCGAAGTGTTCGCGGTTTCGCTACATTCGCTTAATTCGTGAATAAGGCTGGGGTTTAAAGGGATCGCTAAAAATACGTCGAAACGGGTGACAAATGCCGTTTAGCGTTGAATTCGTCGAAAAAAAACAACGCTAGAAAAATAAATAATCGGCGTGAAGGTCAAAAAGCCATTTCTACTTACGTTTCGAAACGGTGGAAAAAAACGGAGTGTTTAAATCGCCACCCTATCGATGAACAATCGTAGTTAACTCGATTACGCGTATTTAAAAGTTTTTACGGGCGAACGTTTTAGTCGCTAAAATGTCTAAAATGGCTCGGCCCGCGTAAAAACACCGTACGTATAATTTGTAAAACGACGACCACCGACAATTTTGCGCGTCACTAATACGAGAACGAATTTTCGTTCGTTCAAAAATCACCACCAACTTGTAATCGTTGTAAGGTCCGATTTCGCCGTTGTAGGAATAACAAAAGCCCAACTCGGTCGTGGTGGGCACTAAATTGTTCAGAGAAAACGCCTCCACGTGACTGTTGCTGATTGCGTACGATACGCTGCCGCGGAGCGAGTATACGTATTTCAAGTAGTCTTCCGGCGGTATACGATTGTCCACGGGCACGTCTTTAAACGTACCGTAAGTGGCGTTCGCCAACAGAATGAAAAACGTCCGCAAGTCTTCTTTTTCCTCGTCGGAATAATGCGAGAAACTATAGAATTATATAATTAGACACAAATGTCCGCGTACGTTTTAAATATACAGCTTTCCGGCGTTATAACGATGATTTACACGCTATGTTGTTAATAAAATCTCCGTTTTTCCACAACCAATCGACCGAATGGTTTCGTACCGACCGTTTTTTACCTATTGGTTACGTTTTCTGACGTCATTCGACCTACCGTTTTACCTATCGTTTACAAAAAAACAATCCACTCGCCTCGCGTTGTACGTATTTTTGACACGTTACTAATATCGATCGCCATTGTTCTTCGGCGGATCTGATAGATTAGTGGTCGCGTCTTTAGTTCTTGTATCGGATTTTTACGAAACGTCCTCGAAGAGCTTACGCGATTGGATGACTGGGCCGACAAATTGCCGACGATTTACAATATTAGTCGGCAAATTTACAATTTGTTTCCAATCCACCTAACGGTTACAAAACGGAGGTGCCAAAGTACAGAGAATCTGCGTACGCGTATCGGATTTTGTGAAACGCCAATTTGCGCGTTCCATTCCGTCGAAAATCGTATGGCATTGTACTACGGACGAATAAACGAAAAACGGACAACGGACACCGTTTAAAAGCGTCGATGATTCGGCGACGACAATCGCGCGGCGCGCGTCAGGTGGTATCGATCCACCCACTTACTTATTCCGCGTTAGTTCGTCGAATTGTTCATCGTCGATTTTGTTGGTCGGACATAAGGTGACAGCGGGTAGCGCCGTAGCCCAATCCTTGTAGTCCCTGTCCATCGATATTACCGTCGGATTTTCTTGGTAACGGGTCCACGTAGACGACCCAAGTATCACGGAACCGTAGATGCTCAAGCATATCGCTATGGCCCATATAAATCTGTTAGAAGCGCGTGTATTTTCGTGAAAATGGTCGCGTTCGAAACAACGGCGTACGAGACGTGAATTTCGACAGAAACGAAATACACGTGTATACATCGAGGGGAACGAATTTCGCGACGTTACTCTCGGTGTAACGAAACGTGGAAAGGGTAGTTTATGACGCGGCTCGGGCGCGTACGTACTTTTCGGTGAAATGCCTCCTGTCGTCGGTCAAATGCCTGAAGCCGTGCACGTTGGACGACGAAAGAAACAACCGGATGAAATCGACCGTGTTCGTTTTGAACTTCGCCAGTACGGGGGCGTGTTCGTCTTTTGTCAAGTCCGAACGGTCGAATTTGAACGAAACGTCGCGCTTTTGCGGATTCAATTCGTTCCAATACATTTGGAAAACAAAACGTATGAACAATTGCCGATACACCGAACGGCCGAATGAAATCGCGCCGAGTATTTATTTACTCGTCGACGCCGCGTGATTTCCGTTTTGAATAATTTAGTCGGGGTCGTAACGACATTTCGGACGGAATATATGGCCGCTATATATCACGCCGTCGTGAATAATTGATTAATAACAATTCGGGGTACTTTTTTTATCGCGAACCGTTATTGGTCGTCACTAATCCGTTGTATCTATACACGCGAATGGTGGAGGGATTTTCACTATTCGTGTACATATGTAATAGATCGATAATTGTATTCGTACACACGCGGGATTGTAGTTAAAATAATTATCGCGAGTCGAACGACCGTTTTTTCTATTCGACGCCATTTTGTCGAAATCATTACCGACTATACGATATTACGCTGGAATACAATCGGAACGAACATTATTTAGCGTTCTTCGTATTCGAACGATACGCGCTAGTATAATAGTTAGGAGTGCTATCGCGCCTTGACCTGTAACGAATATTCCAATCCGAAAGCGTAGTATTCGTTATTATAATGAAACGCGAGGCGCGTAATTTAACGTTAAACGAATAAACGACAAATACTCGATACACGAATTCATATTGGACGCGAAAACGTAATTTCGTAAACGATATTTCCCCGGGGTGGCCATCGCGAACGTTTCATCCGTCCGGCGGTTTTTCAATTATCCTCCCAGAAACGGCGCGTCAACGGATCGACCAAAAATCGGCCACTCGATCAAGCGCGAACGGCGAAAATGATTCGAACAATGGACGATACACCGTCGTGTTTTGTTCCATCGGCGATTCCCAACGACGATCGGTCGCGATATTATTATTTTCGCCGAGGTGATAACGCGATTTATTACTTCGCGTATTACCACGGTGATTACGGAACGTACGCGATTAGGCGAGAATACAAACCGCGGCGTATTTACAAGAATATTGGCGGTCGAACATCAACGACGATATAACCACCCGTAGACGATAATTCGTGTGGCGGTAGATTTACGACGCACTACATTGGTAGTTTGCACCGATCGATACACGCGTGGGACGGTTAAAATTTGTAAACATTGTTGGCGTGTTCTAAACGTTCGTCTCTGCCGGCGAAAATGCCCTCTAATAAGGTGCGCGTTCTTTTCTGCAGCCAAAGTCACCCAACGATTGTTACGGACCTGTCGTTAATGGTCAGCATTTGTAACGTGCGTATTACTGACTGCCGTCGCACGGTTGTGTCTGTATTGAGCGACGACAGTCGAGTTCTACCACGACAACCCACGAGCTGTCTGTACACGAGCGCGTGTAATTTTAATTAGTGTTAAAAACCGACTCGATAAACGTTAGAAATTCAACTCGATAAACGAAATGATAATCGTTATTTAAACGGAGTTCATTCCTTCCGGATAAACCCACATTGCCAAATTTCAACCGCTATCTCTAACGGCTCTACCCATTCGGCGGTAACAATAACGGACTTAATCGGTTCAACCGACGAGGAGGTCACGGACACGATTATAAACAAATCGAATACGCCATCCAATATACGACTTCCTCCTTTTGTTCCGGTAAGCTATTTACTTTAACGACCAATCGTTTTCCTTCGTTCGAATTTCTCAAATAATTAACCCCGTTCGGCGCCTAAAATTACAATTCGGGTTAATCAAACGTACGGCCACGTTTAAATTGCATAACCGGTTTGCCGGAAAAACGACGCTGTACATTTCGGGCGCGTGTCCTACGTTTAATTCGGCGTTCGTCCGCCGGTGTCGCTTATAGGGAATATTTACGGGAAATGAACGTTTCCACTATAAAATTAAGGCGAACTACGGGGAAAGCTGACGAATTAAACGTCGGCGACGAACGGGATCGAAATTCAAATATTACCGTCGGGTAAATACGCGTCGGTTTATAATCCGTATTACGTTATCGATGTTTTTGGTTTGTATAACTGTTGATAAGAATGGGCGAATAGCGGACGTCGTTACATAAGTGGCCTCGCGTCGCTTTACGCCTCGTAGATAACGAAATGTAATTCCATTGTTACGACGACGATATGCCCGGAGACTTATCACGGAAAAGCCGTCAGTGTTCTCCGCGTTTGTCGGTTCGTGCGTCGACTTGAATACAACCAAACGGAACTCGCGAGATCGTCCCGTACGCCCAAGGTAATGCGATTTTATTTACGTTTATCGTCCACCGATCGTAAATAACGTTCCGGAAATAAGTTTTCCGCAACTATGCGCTGTCGCACGGGTAAACGTCCATTTCGTGCACAATGTCGTTTCCGACGCGATCATTGTACCGGACGTTTTTGCCCGTTTTAATTTTACCCTATTTCGGTATAGTCGCCGCACCGTTGTCCGGTGGATAACGCCGAAGCGCACATTTTATGAATTGTTCGGCTTTAAACGCGCCTCGTAATTTTGAACGTATTTTCCGATATCGATTAGCTTATTACCGTAATAACGTTTATTTACGTGTTTTTTGTTTTTCTGATTGTATTTAGGCGATAAAAGCGGATAGAATTTTCTTTCACTTTGTCAAGCGATATGCGAGTCATACCCGAGTGAATTGTTGTTCTACTACTAAAACATATTTTGAAAACATGTCGGACCAAGAAACCGTCGACGACAATTTAGATGAAGCGAGTACATATGACGATTCTAGTGACGTTGATGTCGAAGATTACAGTGAAGACCTGATGCCCGCTAATATAGCCTTATTGTTATTGAAATATGACGACGACGACGAACCATGGGATATTGAAACCGACAGTTCATCTTCTGACGAAAGTGATGAAAATTTATTGACGCATTTACAGGAAATTAAAGCGACTAATTGCGAAGCATTTATGGGAGAGAGAGGATTGGCTATTGGAGAACCAAAAAACGTTAATAGTGTAAATTTGACGACTTCCAATAATGAGGAATTAAATAATCCAAAATTAAAAGAAGAATCGGATTTACCATTGCCTGTAAAAAAATGTAAATATTCTCAAGACAACAATGATGCAGATGATATGGACGTTGATTCGAAATCCATTCCAATAAAATTAGAAAATGATTGTACAATAGATCAAACAATTATAAAAAAGGAACAATTAGAAGCTGACGTCAAATCTAGTGAATCCAACGAACAATTGAGTATAAATGATAGCCAAGATTCTAGTAAATTGGATAGAACTTTGTTTGATTTACCTGAATTTAATTCAACTAATTTAGCGAGTTCATCTTGTTCAACAGCCTGGTCTAGTGTAATGTCTAGATTGCTTAATTTATCCAATTTTTCCGAATTGAATATGGGCAATGAACACACATCGGAACATTTATCGAACTCTTATGATAATTCAAATTTGAACGGTTCTTGTAAATCGGCAATAATACTTAAAAAAGAAACAAAATTAAACGAAGATGTCAAGGTGTTACCTATCGAAAAATGTCATCTCTTTAAGGATATACCAACACGCTTAACATTTCCAAGTAATCGAGTTCCTGATCCTCAAACGGAAAATCCTAATTGTTTTGTAGAAGACAAAGATTTTGTTAACCCCGATATATTGTACAACATCAATCTTAATGAACATTACAAACAAATGGACGTTTTAGTTCAAAAAATTTCAAAAGCAACTGACGACCAAACTCTGTCCCTATTGGACGAATGTGTGAACTTAATGCCGATTCCTCGAATTGAACATGAAAAAAAATCGTTTACACTGGAACAACGTTTAAATTTCTTAAACGGTATTCCTGAATGGGAATACGAAATTGACGGCGACAATTGGAACAAAATCATGGTTAAACGTGCGGTAGTTTTTACAGCCCACGCTGGATTTAGTATAGCGAATGAAGAAAGCCTGTACGTTTTAGCAGATGTGGCTATTGATTACATAAAAAAGTTGGCGATTATTATGAAAAGAAATTTTGATATCCAATTAAACAGTTCTTGTCCTGACAGCATTGATCCTATTAATAATAGTCTTCAAGAGGTAAGAATTTTAATCTTAAACGTGTTACTCGCGTAATATTAAGGAGACATTCGACTCGTTTTTACTTTATGTTCGTCTATAAAATATTTAATATAGTACAATTGCGCTAGGTATTACTGAAATCGCGATGTAAATTTGTGGTTTAAACACTTGTTATCGAATTTAAGAAATAATTATTTTTTAGATTATATTTTCTTTGTAAAATAATATGCACTAAAAAGTTTGATCATACAATAAATCTTTTTTGTCTCAAGTAGTCGTAACTTATTTACTAAACAATACTTTATAAAAAGGATATGTTATCTTGAAAATATTTTCCATTTCAAATTCGTTTATAAACGTTCGAACGTTAAATTTAACCTAAATAGTACATACATAACAGTCTCATTAACATGAGTTGCAATATTGTTCTTTGTTAGTGTTATTAGTTAACAAAATCAATAAACTTGCAGTTTGAAAAAATGTTGTTACATTTTGAATGAAGTTAAAAAACAGAATTTATTTAATCGCGTTTAAAATTTAGATTATTTATTTGAAAACTCATTTCTTAGATGTTTTTTCGGTTTATTTCAGATCGGTGTGAATGGCGGTATAACTGAATTGATCAAACATTACGATAATGATGTCTACGATAGACGCAACAAGCTGTTAAAGAAATGTCAACATTTGCAAAAAATAATCGATCAGTTTATAAAACATAAGCTACTTGACCCTCAAATTAAAAATCAATATGTTGTTAAACAGGAACCGGGAAGGGAAGATTTGGCCAGTGGAAAATTTGTGAAACGAGAAGAAAATGGATTATTGAAAGAAATTAAAATCGAAATGGATTCAACAGTAGAAGTTAAAAGTGAAATGCAATCAACAATTGAAAATATTAAAATGGAATCCCAATCGATGGCAGATGAAAATTTGTTTACAAATACCGAAGTTGAACAGACGGAACCTGTTTATGTTGACAATATTGATAATGAAGTGAGGATAGACATTGATTCAAGGAACATTGAAAATATTAAATCAGAATTGATGGACATTGGTGATAGAAAAATCAATTATATGAGAACTATGGATGTAAAAAAGAAAGTAATGGAATTTGATCTTTTAAAACCTTTATCTTCGTATGTTTATCACGCACCTAAAACATGGGCTACTAATAAAATTGACCAAAAATATTTAAATGTTTCGGAAAGTCGCAATCATAAAGTGTTTGACATACGCAGATTTCAACGTCCTTTTAATATAGAAATGTTAAATCACGCAAAAAGATTTCCCGATTGCCTAAAGAGGAGTTCCACTGTGAATTGTAAAAGCAATGGAAAATCATCAAATTTAGAAAAACCGTCAACACCAATATATTCACAACCAGTAAAAGAAGAATGTCATCAAAGTTCTATGGAGGTCAATCAAATATTGACTGAATTTGATGAAAAATGTAAACGTTTTAACACTTCCCTCGTGAAAGAGGAGGGAATTCCATCCAATGACTCAGTAGGAACTCAATGCAAAACAAGTGTCGTTAATAATAATCATACACAGGTCAAAATCAAACTTGAACCTACGAACAATTTTGATACCTATGAGGGAAGTAATCCTAATGGAAGTAACATTATTCAAAATATTAAGCGTGAATATTGTGACGATTGATACAATACAAACATGTTTGGAGCACAGTGTCAATAACATATATTATAATTTATTTTTCTCTGGGAAAAAACTTAATTTACATTTAAAATTCTGTATTTGGTATATTATTTACATACAAATATTATTTTCGATATATCTATCTACGATATTTGAATTAAATTTATAAGTTTATGACATTTATAAATATATTTATTATAAAATATATATTATGTAATAATTATTAACTTAACATTTTTCAAGAATTTATCTAAGTCTCGTTTCATATCATAAGTCTTTTGGTTCAATATAAATAACAATAATAATTATGTAATATATTATAATATTTTGAAAGAACGTAAATTGGTTATTCTATTTTGAGAAAATGAAATTTTGTTGAGAAAAAATGTGACTCGTTACAATGCAACAAACTTAAGTAACCATTAGGTTACTATCGTGAATGCAGTGATGAATATGTTAATGACAGTTATAAGAAATACTCCAAGGACCACATAATTATTAATTTGGGTGGCACCAATTTTGTACACTCTATTATTATTGTTCCTGTTGTTCCTGTTATCCAATTGGCCTTTGAAAATCAGCAAAATCCCTACAAGCACCTGTAGACATATGGAAGTTCAGGTATGCGTATTAAATATTTCTAAAATACAATTGTTTTTAAATTTGCCGTCTATTGTTTTGGGGTGTAAATAAAATAAACGGATTAAATATTTTAATGTACCATACTTTTGGAATATCATATATACATATATCGACATAGTCTTTAGAGGTAGAACAGTTCTTAGCGATTTATTATAAATTGTTTTTAAATTTATAACCAAGTCAAGGAATAGTTGCTCAATTATAATTATTTAACAAACTTGTCGAATAAGTAATATATATATATATATATATATATATATATTTAATTATTTATGCAAACTATTTATTACATTTTGAAAGTTTATTTCAAAATTCTTGTCTGAAATAAAACTGTTTAAGTAGTTGTTTTTGGACCCTAAAATAGGCATTGCGGTGTTTTGTTTAATGTAAGTTTGTTTAAAATCGAAATAAATGTATTTATATTGTTATTTTGCTGGAATTTCGAATATGTTTAAACGTATAAATATATTTATATTAACTTTACTTAATTGTTTAAAACTAACATCGCGTGTTAGAAATGCATATATGTATGTATATATATCGTGTAAAATAAACTAATTAAGTCACTCGGTCAATATATGAACAAAGTAACTAGCTAATGTTAAAAGTTACTAACTCAAGTAATCTTAAATGAGTTGGTCTTGATTATAGGGACTGAAATTGTAACGATTGTTTCAGTTTCTGTTGTTAAAATTATTAAATTGTCGTTGCGGTTAATACCGGTCTTAAACCGTTATTCATTTGTTAATTCCATAATATTGAGCAAAAATATTTATATTAAAATAAAAAGTAACTTATAACTTATAAGTACTTATACTTACTTGCAATACGAGACTGCACACGATTAACGGCAATAATATTAAAAAGTTTTTGGAATCGTCGTGTTCTATTATGTACCCTAACTGATTGGCGTTGGCCGTCAACAGTGCGATATCCATCATGCCCTGGGCCATCGTTTTTTTCGAGCTGTACGTAGTCATGTTACTGATTTTGCTCATCGACCTGGACAACATATTCGTGGTGAACTTAACGTTGCCGCTGGTCGACGGGCTGTCGTCCATTTTCAAGACGCCGTCGTCCACATTCAAAAGTCCGTCTTCGGTGTCCATGTTTCGTTCTCTATTCGTTTTCGAACCGCGTTATAGTCTTAACGTACGTTTAAGGCGAGTTAGCGGCTTTTACGTTACGTCGTTTGTCCTCGACTTGCTTCTAAATGGGCACACACACACAACACAGAGACTACTGGGAGGTGATGCGTAGTAATTGCGTTTTCTCGAGCGTTATTTAGCGATAATTAAAGGCGAAAATCGAAACAGGACGTGCGGGACACCGCAATAATCGATAATAAGTACAACGCGTGACGTCCGTGGAATAGAACAAGGTCGGCATATTTTCTACAAACGTGTTTATATATTTTTATCGTCGACGCCACCGCCGCCGCAGGGATTAGTTAGGAAAACGAAAAACTAATTGCGCGTATGTTCGTCCACGCGCGCGTCCAACTAATACCGGTGCCGTACAATTTCGGGGATTTTGACGCCCGATAATGAGCCGCTTGAACAAGTCTTTTGTCACTGTTTAAGCTTTGTCGTCATTATCGTCGTCGTTATACGTCACTAATAAGTTGGATGGGAGAGACTACGCGTTTATAATAATAATAGCAGATCCGATAAGTACTTTTTTAAAAGGCACTTAACCCGTACCTCGTTCATATACATACTCCTAATCCAAAATTTTTCGACCTAAAATTAGACGTTTGATCGATCAATTTAATTCGTGTGCGCAACGGACGTTACATTTAGACGGTAGCCGGGAAGAAGCGTTCGTATTTCTATATAGTTCTTTGGCGCCCGTTTGTATTTGTCTCGATTTTAACGAAGGAAAGAATGTATTGTCGTTATTACGCGAATGGCGGTAATTTTCCGTTAGTCTTGCGATCGTGTCGACGATTTTTGTCACGTCTGTTTCACGGTGGATATTTCGACGCGCGTGTCCGGTTTATCGCGTTTCGTGGCATTGTATTAACCTTAACCGAGTTCCGATATTAATTTGATCACGCTTTCGGTAAGTGTGACGGTTTGGCGCCTATAGCATTCTCCCTCCCTGTGTATCCGCGTTTGTTCACCACCCAGACGTAGGTTATACTCCTTTGGGGTATAATTATCGCCTTCGGATAGATATATACACTTATCAACTGAACTCGAAGTCGTAGTCAATTCTGTGATACAAAAAAACAGCGTTTTCGGTCATTCCGCCAATCTGTTACTAACGATGTTGACCCCCCAATCGGAGCTGTCCGTCGTATTTCGAAAGCTCACAATTTAAAAACAAATAGAATCAGAACGTTTCTATTTCCAAACGTGAACTTTGATACATCGCCGTTATTGGTTTGTAGGAAAATGTCGCTAAACCGTCAATTTTAAAAACTACCCGATAAAGATATTCGATCGTTCATCGAGCAAATGGGGGAATTTTTCGTTACGCTTGCCGTGGACAAACAGTAGAAAAAGTTTTAAACGCTAACGGATGCTTCAAAGATTTTGTGTAATCAACCCTAGAAAAAAGGTTTTAATCAAGTCACCGTACAGTTATACCGAATTTGACGGCAAAAACATTTTATAACTATCTGCAATATATATATATATTATTATTATTTTTGAAAAATTTATAATAAAAATGCGGTGCATACCATATATGTACTTAAATATATTATATACGTATTATAAGGAAAGAAATAAAACTTATGGTATTTTTCATTTACCATTGATATATATAAACGAGTGTCCACCATTGTTTCGTTATGTGAAAAGGTATAGAAGGTACTGACTTATATTAAAGTAGTTTTTTGACGTCCGCCGGTGACGAACTCACGTCAAACCCGAAACCCGATATTGTTATGTTAATCGTAGTGATGAGGAAGACCACGATGACGGAAAGGTCGTTTAAAATCAAACATTTCCACTGGTCTTTTTCCTTTTTGATGTCAAGACCTCCGACCACAAGGAATATCCCACCAACCATCACCTATATAAATAATACAGAACAGATGCGATATAAATTACAATTATATAACGAATTTCGAAAATCCGATAATTATCGGGTTTTTACCGTTAAAAAGTTATTTAAATTTTCAGTTTTACGACCGGAGGTTTGACAAATTAATACGAGAAGTGTTTGAAACGCGTAATTGGTTGTGTTCAAATCTTTCGCCAGAATTAAATTTTATTCGTTCCAAATGGTTGAAATTTTATCTAGGTTTTAGATCGAAAATAATCACGCTATATACGTACAATTATTAAACTCTTTCGAATTATTGACATGTAGGTAGTAGTTAAGTCTACGTAATACTCGTACTTTAATAACAGTTTCATTCTCACAGACCGATTACACGCGTTAGTAAGTTTTCGAAAATCGCCTGTCTATATATTCATTAGGATAAGCGCGTTTTCGACGCCTTTAACGAAAATTATTTACAATTCCCAAAATGTAATCTGACTTATGATAAACAAAATCTCCCCGTACATAAATAGACATTTAACGTTAAGCATATGCGAATTAAAGTTTTTGTACCACGACTTCTCACCCAATCAACGTTATTATTATCCAAAATCCAAGTCGGTACCATCACACCTTTTCTCACATATTTTATCATAATGACTATTATATTATTAATGTATCGCGTATATACAGAGTGTTGAACAATTTCGGAACATTCCGATCGGTACATTAAATATCAATTTTTTTTTAATATTCTACATACTTTTTAAGCACTCTGTATACATTTATATACGAGCCGATAATGTTTTTACGTAATATATATATATATATATATATATATATATATATTTTAGTTAAATTTTAAAAACGTCGTGCGAAAAAAATTCGAACAGAGCCCTGTCGTTCATTTCGTAGCGCCGAACGGGACTGAGGGCGTATTGAACGTCGTTGAAGTGGTCGGTACGATGCTGGCCAGGCCGGAATCGAAGGCTCCTATTATTATGTTAATCGTGAACACAATGAACGTGCACACGACCGGCACTTGGTTAATGAACAACGACGACGTCTTGTATTCGATCAGATGGAAACGGCAGTCTCGGAGTAAGTTTAGCGATAAGAATATTACTCCCATGAACACCTTGTGTATAATATACGGATATAAATTATGTCTATGTCTATAATTTATTTGTTCTCTAACTTCGTTTATTTATTATTATTATTATATATATATATTGTTTACCATAATTACCAGAGGTGTTTAAAAAATTTGGTAATTTTTTATGATTACTAGGAATATTTCAGTTTGACGCATTTAAAAGGGATAAACTTTTCGTGTCACGATGTTAAGCATTGCTAGCGTAAACGACTATTTTACCGAATTGGACGAAAAATTACTAAATCGTCTGAACGCCCAATTTAGTTTTTGAAACTGAAGATTACGTAAAGAAGTTCAGTCAAATTTTTTCGAAAAAAAAAACGTTTTTCTTGCCATTTTACCAAATATTTTAAACACCCCTTGTAATTATAGAGGATAAACGTACGAAAAATACCCGAACCGTTGCAAATTTCCCCAAAATTATTTAATTAATTGTGATATATTTATATTGTTCTAGAAAAGATACCAGCAATAATGGCCATATTATATACGAATATAGATAGGTATACATGTTATCCAACTCACTTGTAAAAATATTGACGTAGCGATCAGTACCAATAGAGGCTTGTAGAACTCGTGTTTTTCGCCTACTTGGAGGATGTATTTCAATTGGTTGGCGTTGGCCGTCAACAGCGCAATGTCCAACATTCCCTGAGCGATAGTTTTTTTGGTCGCGTACCGATTGACATCTAACGGCTTGGCCTTTGGAAATACAAAATGCGCGTTACACTCGACGAGAATTACATTCGATATTCGAATCAAATACCGAAAGAATAATTTTCATTATTCTTATAACACAGTTTTCCGTCCACTAACTAGGTCTGCGTATTTGTTCAGAATATGTATGTACTACCATAAAGACTATTTAAGACTATTAAGACTATTTAAAATTATACGTAATTGTGTGTCATTATTTACGTTTTAAACGACTTAATTGTTTTTGTTTTCGTTCGGTTGAAAAAAGCTTTACTACTGTTTACCGTATTATATTTGTGTACTTATGTGACGTTTATATTTCCATTATGAATTAAAATATACGTTTGTAAATCCAAAATTTAAATATTTTTACACTCGTTTATATCGGTCTAGTGAAAACCGTATGACGTACGGTCTATTTAGGTATAAATAAGTAACGTGACCAGTGGCGTAATAACGGGATAGGGTGGATAACCCCCCCCCCGAAAATTTTTAGAAAAATATAATTTCTTACGAGATATATTTTTAGTCAATAATAACGGAAAACTAAAATATTTTTAAACTTCAATACACGTTATAATATCAC
>JAIPRN010000031.1:111215-143486 GCA_025469175.1 Geopemphigus sp. TES_GeoC_2020
CCCCCGAAAATTTTTAGAAAAATATAATTTCTTACGAGATATATTTTTAGTCAATAATAACGGAAAACTAAAATATTTTTAAACTTCAATACACGTTATAATATCACGTGTTTGTTAAAAATGAATAATCTATTAAAGTCTATAAAGTGTCTTGTTTGGTTAGGGTCATCCAATTTATTTAAAAATTAACACCCCCCCCCCCAAAATTCAGGTCTAAGTACGCCACTTTTATATTTTATCGAGTTGTATACATTGTTATTATGTAAGTGTGTGTGGATTTGTAACTGAATGTTTCGTTGGAGGAGAGTCAATAAGTTACGTTAGTTCATGCACTAAAAACTACCGGAATAATTACGTTAAAAAAATCGTGTTTTTGTCCTTAACAACTGAAAAAAACACAATTAGTGAATTAACTTTCGATTTCAAATTTTTTAATTACGAATTTCGTCAGAATGCAGAACGTTCGTCGAAAGGACAGGAAATGTACACAAATTGAAAATATTTCGCAATCGTGACGGTAACTTTTCGCGCAACGTTAACTGTATATACAACTAAACCGTGGTCATATTTTTCTGACGTAATCACTATAAAAAAGTTACGAATTTTTTAAAATTGAATTTTGAAAAGTTGACGCCTTTGATAAAAAATCGTAAGTGGATAAAAAGTCGAAGTCTATCGATTATATAATAATCCCTCGGTCACGAATATCACGCGAACAAACACGTTATGGTTGTTCGTAATTTATAAACTAATTGATAGAAACAAACACCAGCGAGGATGGACAAATTAATTTCTCTTTCTAAACGAAACGTTAATTTTTCGTAGGTGTATTGTTCGAGTAAAAATATATCAGAACGAACGTATTTTCGTATACACGGATAACGTAATAATATGGCGTTTAATTTTGGTGCGCAGTAGTTGGTTATCATGGGATCGCGGCAACAATATTGTATATGAGCCGAGGGGTCGTAATTTCGTCGCGTAGAAACCGAACAAACCTACGCGTAAACACGGCTAGTGTAATTATTCAACTCTGTAAGCGGCGGTATATTTACGCACACGTTTTAGAAACACTATCGACACAAACCACGGCGTATTTTTACGTCCTTCGCGATTCAATTGTTATACTATTTTCGAATCGCTATCGGAAAAAAAATATGGGTAGTCACGGATGATTCGGAATATCTTCCGGTCGAACGTGTACGCGCACAACGTGGAAAAGTAAATTTACACAACGTTATTATCGTTTTCAATTCGTCCGATTACGCGTTCGTTTCCCGTTTCGATTTTGTTTACAGTACGTAATTCGTACGCCAATTTAATTAAAATTGTACGTTGTTCTATAGGTGTGCGGTATATATATATATATACGTACGACTTTATTTTGGTCGTTCATGGTCGATTTCGATTTTAAATTACATTCCATACAGACGCAATGACATTCGATTTAATCGAAAACTATTGTGTATGTCGTATTTTATACACACTTTAAAAATTACCTACGCGTAAATAAATTGCGTAAACAACGAAACGCGTATATTAGGCAAAAACAGCGTTAAGGCAAATATTGTTGGTTCAAATTTAATATGTATACGTTAAACACTCGAAACTTCGATTACCGTCAAATGAAGAAAACAAAAAACGTATGTACCCGATCTATATTTGTAAAGGTAAAAGTACGGATAGGCTAAATGGGTACTCGAGTTAATTTTAATTACTGTCACTTTTTAATATATATATTATATATTGTTACAATATTGCATAATATATATATATATATATTGTTTATAGTCAAAACCAATTTCGAGCGTACGTTAATATTTAAAAACGATATAGGTACGCGTAATTAAAATCCTATAGATAGGGGGAATGAAGAGCTATTTCCTGTTGGGAAGTTGTCGTAATATTTATATTTAAATCGTCCACAAACGATTCGCTTACGTGGTTTTCGATGTGTTCGGTCGGTTTTATGTTCGTTATTTTACGTACGAAATATGTTCTTACCGCGGCGACACGTGAATAATTTATGCGTATAGGACACTTACCGTGGTCAGATTTAAGTCGCCGACAGACATGACGACGGTGTAAAACAATAATGTGTAATCGATCGGTGTACGACTGATAAAAAAAAAGACGAAAATATTCGTAATCCGCACGGTACTAGGCGATGCTCGAAGGATATATCGTGTACTTACGTACGTGCGTGCGAATAATATGGTGACGACAAAAGGCGGGTACACTTTTCGCGAGTGTCTGTGGAAGACTGTTTCCCGAAATAATCGTCCGATTCGGCGGTACCTAACACGGAACCATTACGACACACGGTAATCGTACGCTCTCGGTTACCTCTATATAGTACCATTACCGCGGTAACCACCGTAGGCGCACGGTCGTACGGAAACAACGTGGTATACGCTATTGTACCGCGGAAAACGCGATTTGCTCTGCGACACGGCGGATTTACTTTTGTTGTTTTTTTCGACACGACGGCATCCGTGCCGTCGCGGACGTAATATAATAATACGCTCGAGCGACGAACACGGGCCGCCGCTTTCGCCGGTATGGCGACGACGGCCGTGTCCAATCGATCGCGTGGACGGCGCGCGCTTTGTACGAAACGCGGAAACTCGACGCGATTATGTACGCGCGTCGTGAGGACTGAAAAGGACCCGAGGTCGAGGACGACGCGCCGCACCGGCTTGTAGAGTGGCGCGACCAGGCGAGGAGGTATATGTCTTTGTTCAATTATCGGCGATGTCCCGGAGCTAGACATTTTCCTTTTTTTTAGTATTGCGCGCACCCGACACAATACTGCTAAGCTCGACGTTAGATATTCGTTTGACATTTTACTAGTACGTCGGGACGGATAACTTACGAGTTCGCGTCTTTTCATATTGCACGGTCGAAACAATAGCGCGCTAATTCGTACCAATACGTTCTCCGTCCTCTAATCGTTTCGTAAGATTATTTCGCGTGTTTTGACATTAGTCGAGTATTTAAGGTAATAAAAAACCGTACCGAATAATTCTAATTTAATTGAACGAAAATGAAATATTGGCGTATCTGCGCGCGTAATAATACAACGGGTAATTTAAACGAAACAATTCTGGCTATTTATCTAATACCTTTAAACGAGCAATTCTTGTATATATATATATAGTCTGAATCTCGGAAACGTCTCCAACGATTTTCATGAAATTTAGTATGCAGGGAGTTTCGAGAACGATAAATCGATGTAACTTGGTTTTATTTTTATAAAACGTCGTTTTATCCATATTTTCAGGCAATGAAAACCGTATTACGTAATAATAAATATTTATATAATATAATTATTAGAATAGGAAGAAAAATTTCGCCACCATCCACAAGGCGGGAGCAGCTCAGGTGGTAAATCGGTGGTCCTTAAGCCAGGAAGATAATTGCACTTGTGATTTTTTATTTAAATAACCAGTTCATATTTTTTTATTATTATGTCATTAAGATCGACAAATATTATTCATATTTTATCAGTATGTAATTCGTATTTAAATATAATTTCCACAAAACACGATTTACTAAAAAAAAAAAATACCGAGCAAAGCTCGGTCACTCGATATTGAATTATTAACGTAAGAAGGCGTGTCTTTCGCGAGTTTATAAATAATTAACGTATTCTTAGCCTTTCTTCGTATTTTCCGAATAACAAAAATGAACGTAATTATTTACGCGAAAATAATAAACGTCATTATAAACGTAAATATGTAGAAATGTCGCGATAACCGATTACCGATTTTGGTATAAAAAAATATATATATATTTACGCGTGATTAATCGTCTAGTTATTAACGCTAGTTTACTTTTCGTACACGCGTTCATACGCCGCGAATAATATCCTGCACTATGAATTGCCTATATTTTACTCCTTATAGAAATGCTTTCAAGAACACCCTAATTGTTAATTACATTTCTCCGTAAGTAACCCGTATAATTTCGTTTATTCCGTCATGACGAAAATACCAATATGCGCCCTTTAATAAATTTCCTACCTTATCCATACACGTAATATAATTACTAAATTTACGCAAGCATTCTAATTTATTCGCCCATTTTAGACTATTTATGTATTCGATTATTCAATTTACTATCCTGTTAATAATTATTTTTGTCGATTATTAAATGTTTATTATTATAATTATACGATGTATAATGTATACGATTGTAATTTTTAAGTAAACTTCGAAACGCTGAACATCCGACCCAATATAAAATGTAACGAATGCCAGTAATAAATGAATAACATTATTTACCTTTTTAGTCACCGAAATGTCCTAAACTTCTCTTCTTGGCATTCGTCTCGTGTATCAAAACGGTACGAAAACGTAAATTAAACGCAGTTGTAGTAGTGATTTAGATATTTCGTTCCACTGTAAATATTATATATAAATGCGCCCGAATATTATAAAGAACCGGGAATTAGACATGGCGCAAGAAAAAGACGGTTTGAAAGAGACGTATTTATTATTGTTATTTATATGTATATATATACATTATCGGTATTATTATTGTCGCTGTTGTATGAAATAAAAATAGACCGAGAGAACATAGAATATAATATACGATAGGTATCCTGCGCCGTCGCGTTTTGTACAGAAAAATATTTCGCTAATCGATCTCGCACGGTCTGTAAACAAACGTTGTTAGGACAATACTCAATATTTTTGAAAACGAAATAAGAAAATCGGCAATAATATGTAAAAGCGCCGCCGAATCCAAAAAAATGTTTATACGTGAAATACTATAGTAACACGTGTATAATGATTTGAAAAATTATCGATAAAAAGAAATAAACGTATTACCGCGGTAATCGCCGAGTCTTCAAAATGTTTTTTTTTTCGAAAATTTACGAGTGTTTCGTATTTTACGATCTGATCGTCGAAACTATAATTTACGAATATTTCGACTTGTATTCGTTTGTTTACAAAAAGCGAACTAGTTTTATGTTTCGACGAATAAAAAACATTTAAAACGAAAATTCACGATTTTTCCGCTATATTCTCGGAATTAGCGCGAATTCATAGTTCGGTTTTCGAATATAATTTTTCGACTAGTTCACGCGGACGCATAAACATGACTTGTAACCGAATAAAAATATTCGTTACATATTTTTAGTGATTTTTTTTATCACGCGCCGCAGGCTATATCTCGGAAAATATAAATGATTTGCGTTACTTTTGTTCAACCGTCAATTTTTGTCGCATTCCGTTCTATTTATTCGACTTTAACTTAAGGAATATAATTTTATAAGAATACAAACGTTTAATAGGACAAAAGTGATTATCAGATCTCTGTGGGACGCTCGGTATATAATCACGTATCATCTTTAGGAATAAACAACTCGTATTCTAGTTTAGTTTTCGATACACCCGTAAAACGTTGACCACCAGCGGTTTCCGTCGTAATAGTACGGTTTTTTCGAACAATGTATTTGCCACGCTGTAAACCATTTCCAAAATATTTATCGCCCTAATCGAATTTACGGTACATCAATGTCGTATATGTATATCGTAAGTGTGTCAAAATAAACAATATACGTATAAACAAACGATAAATAAACAGATTATAAACACGTAGGTGACGGTTAATTTATAACGAATACGAGTGTTTTTATTGTTTGCCCATTATTATATGTGGCTTTTTATTACGAATCGTGTATCAAAGTATTGAAATTTGAAACTTAGTTTTTGACGTTTTTCGATTTTTAATTCGTTTCTATTTAATTCGTCGCCTGTTATTATCAATAACACCGTCATTTTTTTAAAGAAAATTATCCTCGCGTTTTATATACTCTTCGTTATTACCCGTTTAACTTTCGTGTTTTATAATATTTTATTGCCGTGTATAGTACAATGTGGTCAGTAGGTAAACAGTTAAAAGTTGAATAACACAGAATGATCCAGACGAAATTCGCATATTATAAACAACGATATTTATGGAACGGTCCAAACGGGTTTGTTCAATATTAGGTAGGTATTGAAACATATAGTTTCAAAAAACTGGACCAAAATTATGTACAAAATAGTAGATGAATATTGGAAGGAAATTTCTTTTGTGTAGTACGTTTTCGGTTTGATTTTGATTGGTTAAGTTAGATCTAGGTCAACTTTATTGAAAGGAACGCTCGTTTCGTAATATCTAGGGACGGACAATTCTTGAGTTCCGCCATGCACATCTCTAATGTTTATAATCGTATTCGCGTTATATTATATACAGATCCGAAAATAAAATCGACTAATACGTATTTATTTTGATAATCGTGCGGTTGTTTGGAAACGAAGTACGTTTTATTGACAGCTATTGTAATTGGACATTTTCGACGACGAGGCGACGAATTAGGTCAACATATACTCTTACTTCGGAAATGACGTTTACGATTAACAGTTGGATAAATGGGATTTTTTTTTGAAAAGTGTTTAAACGGCGTCATAAACGACTTTAGATGTAGCACATGAGGCGAAAGGAAAGTTATATTCAACGAACGATATTTGATTTTTAGTGACTAACGGTCGATTAAAATTTAACACCGTTTTCGAGACAATGTCGTAGAAAAGAAAAGAAAAATACTACGTACTCCCGCGGCATTGTGGCCATCGTACGAGTTTTGTATTTAACGTGGATCGTTTATTTCCCGCTGTGTAACGTACAGAGATCCTAAAATTATAACGTAATTCGTTTTCAGTTAATATACGTCGCGATCAATTATAGTGGTAAAAAAAACGTACCTAAATACCTAGAAAAAGTAGGTATGCCTGTAGCACATCCATTTGGATGATCTAGTCCGACGAATATTTTACAAGACACGCGATAAATGATTTATCATCTTAACATTCTACTTTTGGTAGAACGTAATTTGAGAATCCAACGATTTTTAGTTTGAAAATAATAATACGTTTACTCGCATTATTGTAGGATCTATAGCGATATGGACGCGTATAGAAAAGAACCGCGTTTATTTATTAAACCGTTTTTCGTTTTATTCGAATAAAATCGCGCGAGTCTCGTTCGCCATATTTGGGTTCATAAGCGTTAACGTAAAATTCGTTTCGAACAAAAAAGTAACTCGTCCAGCTTTACCCGTTTTCATCGAATACGCGAAAGATACGTAATAATTGAAATCGTTACGACTGTTATTTTCTAATAATGATCGTATTGGACAAATATTTGGTGGGTATTTTTATACTGAGTACAAAAAGAACATACCCCAGCGTAGAGGAAATCAATTAAAATAATTTATATCGTTATTTTCTACGGGCTAAAATTGTAAACAAGCCGGTAGCGTACTTCATTCATAGGTAGCTACGTATATATATGAGGTATTATATCGTTGTTCAACCGTGGAAACTTGTTTTTCGTCCCGAGTTCAATATACTCGTATTTTTTATTTATCTTTTCTCGAAACCATCCGCTCCAATAATAATATTTTCAAGGCGAGGAAAAATAATTATCGACTATATTCGCAACGCGTAAACGTTTTCTATCGTTCGAATCGGTTTTAATATTATGACATTTTACTACTTTAATTGGATACACGCAGAGGTCAGCTACCTTTTTATGTAGAGTCGATCACCGAGCCTTATTTTATATATATATATATATATATGCGCACGGACGATTTATTCTCGATCGTATAAGATTCTCTTCGTGTATTATCCGAAATCAAAAGTACATATTACGTTTTCTATTGTTTTGTTTAGACAGATACGACGAGTTCTATTTGAAAATGCATAGGTAAATTTAATTCTAGATAAAAATAAACGGATTTAGTAAATTAAGCACAGAAAAGTACTCTAGCCTATTTGTATTATTCGAGTTTTCAAACAAAAACTGTTTACTTATCGGTAACAAGTTTCAATATATACGATACGAATTATCGTCTGATTGTAGCCAATCGGCTATTTCGAATTGATCTCAACGCACGTTATCATAGCGGTTTGAAGCAATTTTCCGGTAACGCGTCTCCTAGAGAGTTAATTTTCGATATTTACCGCGTAGTTACCGTCTTCGTCGCTTCGCCGTACCAGTAATTTGAACGCTTGTTATACTCGAGGGGCAATATTTGTCGAGTGTAAAGAATCAACGCGTCGATTCCCGTAAAAATATATTTGTCTTAAGAGTGTGTAATTACGATTTAAAGTCGATGTTTAACAGTCGCGAAAGTCGATAAAATCGTACTGCGCGCGAGTAAATATATCAAAATTACGAAAAACGAACCCGGAAAATATTTTCAAAAAAATTAAAATACGCGTAACGACGATTACGCCGATTTCACGTGATGTAGCCTGACGGTAGACAAAAAAACCGTCGTCTTGCGTTTACACGTACACGCGATACGAAATGGAAGCTCTTAATCGAATTAACGCGTATTACGGGCCGGCGTATTGTTGTCGGTCGGAATTATCGTCGCGACATAATCTCAACCGCGGCGCGCTCCTCGAGTGTACCGGTTGGTATCATCCGGGTCGTACGCCGTAAATATATACGTACATTAGCGTAAATTACGAATTGTCGAACACGCGCGGCGTGTTTCGGTGTACGGGAAGAAAATCCCGTTTTAAAAACGGAGTCCCCGTAATTTCCCACGCCGACGCCGGCGAGTTGGTCGCGTCCGACGGATATTCGCCGCGGAAAACGCGGACAACACAGGCGCGCGCGCCAACGGTAGTCTTAGCGTAATTACGAATAATAAAAAAATAAACGGATCATCTTCGCCGCTCGTTCACGGCACGAAATTTACCGCTATAAAATATACGCAACTTGTACGTATATAATCGCCGGATCCGGTGAACTGTGAACCCCGTTCGCCCGGTCAAATCGAAACGATAGAGAAAAAATAACAATCACGGCGCGTCGGCGACAATAGTGGTAATTATCGATTTAAACGGAAAAAAAAACCGATAACGAAAAACAAAATAGACCGAGAGCGAATGACGACGACGGGTTTAATAAAACCCGTGGGTCATTTTCCAACGCACACGTTCGGTCGTCGAGTTTCGTAACCTCCCTGTTCGCGCGTTCTCGTTACGGACAAACTTTCGAATTCTATAGTTTTACGGTCCTAAATAAAACGCGTTTTTCCGGAGCGGATTACGGCGTTAAGATCTCACAAATAAACGCGCCAGTTCGACGTCGGACCGTTATTTCACAAACCTTCGCTCGGTTAATCGGTATTATTACGAGCGAAAATACGACTCAAAATAACTTCCTTCGAGTTTTTATTACGTACGAAACGGTTTTTTTTTTTTTAGTTTGTTAGCGGACGAATTGTATCGTCGGAACGTTGGTTTTTTATCAAATTTACAAGCATCGCGAGAGCGTTTAATTTTTACTCGTATACGATTTAACGCTTTTAAAAATCGAAAATGCCCTTTACCTCCGAACAATTCTAAATGTCTGTACGCGTTTATTTTCAAGTACGCTTAACATTTTTTTTATATATTACCTAAACACATATCTCGATAAGAACTTTTTTTTAACCCCAATACCGACGAAACGTCGTTTTTATACATTGATATTTCGACGACGATTAAAAAGAAAAATTACTCTCGATGCCCATCGCTGCACAACGTTGTGTGTTGTAGCCTATGAAGTCCACGCTTCAAACCGGCCCTGGGCCAATAAACGTGAGAGTAGGGGAGACTTCCTTCGCAAGATATTCGGTCGCCGTAAGTTTTTAGTGTTCGAATAATTTTGAAATATCTCACAACGGTCATTATTAGTTATGCGACCCATTTTGTTTCTCTATCGAAATTTTTTTCACGAATATGTTCGTCGGTTTAAATGGCGAAATATTAAAAAACAAAAATATTTCCCACTCGCGGTTTTAGCTTAAGTGTAGGACAAAAAGAAGAATTTAGGCAGCGACGATGGAAAGCGACGGGTTATCTAAGTCGATAAAACAGTTTTTATTTTTATCAAAAAAAAAAACGCCGTAAACTAATAGAACAATAAGCGGGCGTTAAAGCTTTTAAATGTATCACAAATATATTATAACGTTACGCCTTTATTCGACAAGCATTTTTCGAAACGTTAAACGTAATACGCAATTTACGAAATGGCTACTTCGGATTTTAAGTAAGGGATTTAAATTATTTTATCTTTAGTCGTGAAACAATCCGACGAAATGCAATAATTGTACCGTAGGGCTCCGGTAATTGTTATTATTAAAAACGAAACAAATAAAAAACGCGGTCGAGCTCGAATATAATACAAGAACGTGACGTTTACCGTTAAGATTATTATGTTAAAAGTCGAAACCCACGGTTTTCGCGCCGAGTATGCGATTTCTCACACTAGCGTACCTACGTACGGCGACGGCCGCGTTTAAAACTTCGGAGTTTATCGTATTCTGCGTATATTTCTCTGCGTTTCCTCGCCATTGTAAAATGCGCGCGCGTAATCGTTACCCACGCGGCTAATAAATAATATAACCGTAAGCTTCCGGTCGAAATTAACGCTACGCGCCCGAACAATTTCCGTCATTATAAAAGATACTACAAGCGGTTAGTACACAAAGGAATTCCGGAAAAAAATTCGACAAATTCGTTCGTAATTTAAACATTAAGAACGGTACCGAGACGTGGTCGTTGCGGTTCGAGTGAGCTACGTACGTGGATCGTTGTAGTCGAAAAAACGTTCTGCGCGACATTTGTAGTTCATTATAATCGATAAACCCGACAAATGTGTTCGAGCTTGTGTCGTAGTTCTTAAACAATAAAGAAATCGTCCAAAACGAATACGTCGACAATTTCGCCGGTTTTTATCTAATTTCCGGGTGGTTATTAATTACGCTTATTGCGGACGATGCCTATTCGAATTACGATAACGCGAATTAGTCGAGAAAAAAAGGAAAACTTTATTGTATCTATTTATTAGAGTATTGCGACGTATCGTATACACACGAACTGACGTTTTTATCGAATAATAAAATGGCGAATTTTCAACGGTTTCGGCCACGGGGGACCACTTAAATAGTAAACCGCGGTAGAAATATGTTTGAAAAATAACGCTATTGCGCGTGTGTTTTTACCGATGAAAAAGTTAAAATGCAGTTTATTACAAACCCTTAATGGAAACGAAATAACGTAAATGATTCGGTTATCTTATTCGAAGGTGACCGTTGATAATAGATAACCGTTGCCATCGGTGACGAAGAACGTAAAATTTCTGCGTGTGTGTGGCTAAAACAAACGGCTTTTGTTACGAGGGGAGGGGGGTTTACTCGATTATAAATACGTATAATATTTATAAAGATTCGATAAATAGCGTTTAAAAAATGCGACGTTTTCACGGCGTATGATTAATTGCGGTTAAATCGATTTAACCGCGACGACGTTATTATCATTATTATTATTATTTACGAATAGTCAAAATGTTTCGTTCGCGTAGAAATGTAAGAAAAACGCCTATTTTCACGCTCTATTGAAAACTATATTCGAAAACGTATTAAACGTAATAATGGCGCGTAAATTAAAATATCGACAATTCGGAACGAAACGTCCGTAAATGTTGGTTTTTCAACGACGATTAAATCGAACGTATTTGTCGAAGGACTCTCGTTTTCGGGACGCTATGCTCGTAATAACAAATTAACGTCGGACGTATAATCGTACCCGTCGTTTACGGGTAGTTTTTCGAACACGATATTTTAACGAGTATTTTTGTTACGACCGCTCGACCTGTAACCGGTATAATACGTATATCGCTATATTATACGAGTATACGAGCTTGAGCCCATCGCCGAGCGCCGCTGATTCGTAAACGTGCGCGTAAATTAACGCAACACGGCGCGGTTTCGGCTCGTAACAAATGATTACTTTTGCTTTTGCTTTGTGCGCGATGGCTATGCCGTTCGCTATTCCGAGCCCTTGCCTATTCTAGTGGATGGAAGTGAAGGAGTTAATGAGCGGTTTTAAGTTAGTTAATTATTGGGTATGGTTTTGGTTTATGTTTAGTGGTTGTCGGTGAGTATGTTTTGTCCAGTAGACGGATGTGGTCGTGGTTGGAGAAGGAGTTTCTATAGAACATCGTTCTGGATTGAGTTTGGATAGAGTCTTGGATCGAATTGAAATTCGTCGATTTTCGAAGGACCGAATTTTTGACGACAGAGGGTACTCCCGTTATCGTACGGATACCGATGTTCTGGACGGCTTCAATACGTTTCCATTGTGTGGGGGCCGACGAAGGGCGCCCAAGAGGATGGGAGGGGAAGATACGTATAGTTTCAATATGTCGAGTTTAATTTTGGTAGGAACAGAGCTTTTCTTGTTCAGTATAGGTTAGAGTATTCCACTGGTGCACAAATAATTACGTACGTATTACGCGTATAAATACCGGACGGGCCGTATGCGGAAAGGAATGAAAATAGATAAAACGCGAGATATTAATACCGTTCGCGAGAGACATTATCCTACGTACGTAAAAAGAACGGTACGACATTACGCGGAACTTATGGATTGACAACGACTTGAACCACAACCGTACCGAGGTTACGAGGACACGTGCGTAAAAAACGAAAATAATAACAAAACGCGACGTCGGTTCGTTTCGCGTTTTATATTTGTATTATTGTCGTTCCGCCCCTCTTAATTATTATTATCATATACGGCTGAACGTCACTGCCCTCGAAAGTTATCGTTTTCGAACTTTTAATTTTCGAAGTTGACGAAAAAAGGTGAAATATCGACGCTCGTATCGTTTTATATTCATTTCGCGAATTCTTTTTTTTTAATAATCGGTCAACTCACCTCGGCCATAGCGTTATATAGTCTCCGACACGGCAGTATACAGCCCGTTGTTTGTTTACCGCCGTTCTTCGCTACTTGCGTTCAATAATTATCAAAACGCGTTTGGCGGTACCGTATTATTTCATAAACGACGATCTGGCGACTTCGACACTTCGGTGGTACACGCCGTAATAAGTCGCTTTCGTCGAATACCGCCCGGCGTTATATTTTCTTCGTTTACTGTTCATCATCCACCACCCATGATACCGAAACCCATTTAGTAACTCCGATTTTAAAAGTCCAAACTTCGTTGTTATCAAAACGTAAAAAAAACAGAAAATTTAATTTTCCAAACGCTATATTTAGCCGAAAATGATTTTACTAAAAACGTTTTATCTATATATATTATTAAAGTAACTAGCGGAATTTTCAAATGTTTCGAAATATCATTTTTAGAATTACGAAAAAAACACGCGTAATGAAAAAAAATCGTACATGTTCATAATTTTACCAATTTTTTTGCAATTTTGAGTTATTTTTGTTATATTTAAAAAACTATTAGAAAATTCGAAAACGTGTCAAATAAATTATAATTTTTCTAGCAGAATGTTACGTATAGCAAGAGCAATCACTGTTCCATTTTACACGCGAAAGAACGTTCGCGGGCAAAATAAAATAAAAATTAAAAACGCGTCATTGTAAAAAGACAATAAGTTAATCGGCTTCGTTCAGAATCTGAAATTTGAGAGTTAGCAAATTTTAAAAATGGTTCCCATATTCTACGAAAATAGACGAAACGATTCCTTAGGCACGTGATTTGTCTACACAGCTGTGTGTAAACTATAAACGTTAATCGTTTTATTTCAAATCTATCGTGATATTGTAAACAGCGAGTTTACGATGTAGAGCAGGTCGTCGACGTTCTACATGACTTAAATATTTTGAAATAGGCGTAAACGGTTTTCGTTATTTTTTTTTGGGGGAGGAGGGGAAGAGTAGGTGAGGGCTGAAGTTCGCGTTAGTAATGAGAAACGTTCGTAGTATACATTCGATAAATAATCGTAAAAGACGACTACGATGTTTAAAAATGCGCGCGAATGTGTAGAGCACTAGCAGGGTCAACGAATGCGTTGTCCGTTATTACTGAAAAACAAAATAACAATAAAAAAGAAAATACACTATCCTCCCCTTCTCCTCCCCGAAAACGAATTTATTTACGACGAATCTTCGAGGCTATACGCGTAAAATAAATACATATGTAGGTATATATAAATATAAATATATATATGTATTAGGCCCCTTCTCTGCCGCCGGCAGTGGCGGCGACCGATCTAGATACAGTTCGTCCATCCGTCCACGTAGTCCGCACAACACCCGACCTCAGTACTGTTGCGTCGCCGAGCCCGGAGAATTATTAAAGAGATTACTAACTACCAATACGTTCGAATCCACTGACCGGCAATATCGTGCATTATTTTTATGTACTGTATTGGATCGCTTCGAATTCTACGAGTACAATTTTATATTTAAATAATCCATAGGTAAGTGTTGTTTATTTCTTCGACGAATATTATACGAACGTTAAACGTTATTGTCGTTTAAATCAAAGAAACGTTTTAAGTTTTTTGAAATCGTCGGAATTTTATCCGTTTTATAATCGCGTACGTACGTATTAGTAGCCTCGGTATTCCGAACGTTGTAATCCGTTACAGGTTTAACTTTTCTTCTCTTTTACCGTCCGTGATTTGAGATGAGATATTTTTGAAAACGACTTCATATTTAGTTTTTATTATTATTAGTATTCGCGAACTGAGTAAAATAATTTTAGAATATTCGAATTTCGTATAAATGTCAAAAATACACTCGAAAAACTTTAAAAAAAACTTTAAACGCGTACACGTATATTATAGCGAATTTTTCAACGTTCAACATCGTAGAGAGTATATTGATTCCTATTAGCTTTTATTTTATCTACTTCAAATGTCCAATCTAGGCGCGCGTTAATATTTATCGAAATCTAACGTTTAATTAACGGAGGAACGTTATACCGACCGTTTATAATTAGAACGCGGACAATAATATAATTGATCGAAACATACGTATTTTTAATTATAGACCGTCTGTTTTTACAAAAGAAATATTTTCGGAAAAACGAATCGTACATATTAAATAAATAATTCTTTTCGACGTTTTGTCTATCAATATTTTCCAACGGAAAACACCGAGTGCACGCGCGTTCATATATAATACAACGATCGGAATTCCGACGACGCAAAACGGTAAACTACGAACGTACGGAACGTATGGAATCGCGTATAGCGCGGGTAAGTATTCGATAAACGTTTCGTTTCGACGAAACGTTTTACCGAAACTAAATAACGTACGAAACGCGTAATTTCGTACTCACGATTGTCGTCCAGTTTTTGAAATCGGACGAAACGAATTCGACTAGTTTCGCTCGCCGAAGAAGTCCTATCCAGAAATCGTGGTTATACGTGTGTGTGTGTGTGTGTGTGTGTGACCGAGAAACTCGCGCGTGAGTTAATACGATACAGTAACGAGTGTTTATACCTCGCGCGTCCATATTCGACTCGGAGAATATCGTTCTTTTGAACCTTTTGTTTGGATTTCGTATGTGCCCGTCGTACGGACGTCGCGTAAAGAAAATACTGAATAGAACTAGGTCGCGATTATATCGACATTCGATAGAGGCACGCCATTGAAACGAGAACTTTATATCCGGATACGTAACGGCGATATACGGAGTGAATTTTTCGCTATCACGACTCGCCGCGGCTCGGTTATAGTTCTTAATATATATATAGGTGGGCAAATGGAAGAAATAACGTTTTTCTCGCGTTTTTTTTATATTAAGAGGGTTTTTTGCGCGTTCCTTTCTACAGTACAGTTTTCCATAATTCGAATACGCTTTATTATTCTCGAATCGCGTACGCATGTATTTACGACGATTTAAACATTTCCAAAAACGCGACGACAAATAGTTCTCGTAAAGAATATTTTCGGGGGACACTCTTACGACTCGTCGAAAAAGCTTTTTGCCGAAATGGCCGATACGTTCATATTGTATCGACGCTGTTTGGTTACCGAACAACGGAGTATACGATCTAAACAAAATACACGCGTACGTAATAAAAAAATATTTCAAACCGGAAAACGTAAAACGAAAATTTTCCCCCTACACGCGTATGTAGTTGTAACGGTAACGATATGTGTGTTTCATTATTCAATCGGTTTCAAATTTATGAAAATTCGGACGAATTTGGGCGTTTTTTTTTAAATATTTCGCGAAAAATTTCCAAGCCATACGCGTACGTATAATATGAACGACTAAATCTTTCCGTGAGTGGTTGATACAGTCGATGTAAAAATATATGCCGCGAATAACTCGTAACGTACACCAACGACGTGCAGTTTATTGCACAATAGGCGCTTGCACGATACGGACTCATAAAAGTCACTCGATATGTTTTATGATTGTAGTCCGGTCGATATAAATGTGAACGGCCGCGACCGATACGTCGCACGCGAAGTAGTACAACGGTTATTGTAATATTATTGTTTTAGTCCTTATAATATATTCGTGTTTCAAAACGCTTTTGTTTTTGTCGAGTTCCCGTACGTACGATCAGTGTACGTAAAAAAGCTATTTTCCACACAAAACCGCGGATTATATGATGGCTTTTGTTCGATCTGTTTATTTTGTATTATCTCCGCCGTCCCGTCTATATAATCGATTTAATTGAACGGCGCTCGGTTCTGCCGTTTATTTGCGATTATATTTATTAATATTGCTCGTCCGTAAAAAACCGCGATAATGTCGGCTCGATATTATTTGTCGTTTTACGGAACGGGAATGGCGAAGGTCAATCCGACCGAACGAAACCTATTATTTCGGACTTAACGCCAAGAAAACAGGCGGGTCAAATTTAATTCTAGAATTTGGATCTTGGATAAGGTTACGATTGGAGGGGTTGTTATTTCGCGTGTTCGGGTTTTTCGCGAAATAACGCGACAATAGTAAAATTGTTTGACTTCCCGTTTTTCCTTTAAAAAAAAGACAAATATATGTATAAACGGCGACGTAAGGGATGAAATTAAAAAAACAACTTCGCGAATAACGTTCAATTGTTTGGCTATAAACTCGTAAAATACATAACGTTTGTTTCTTCGTCGTATAAATAAATCGATTTTTTTTTAGGAGTTGATTAAAAAGATTTAGACCGTATGTATTTCGTTCGTCAGCGAGAAGAAGAAAACGAATCGTTGAACTCGACAAATGTTTGTTTTCGAAATTACGTATTTTTTTTCGTTCACGTCGTATACGATTCTCATTCGCTTTTTTTCGTATTTAGAATATCGACGCGACGTTTTTTTCAATTATCGATTTTCCACGTTCTAGTACCGCAATTATTGTTCGTTGTATGTACCACTAATAATTTGTCGTGTCCACCGAAGACGATGTATATTACAGACGTGTGCCCGTAGTTTTCGATAAATTATATTTTTTCCCAGACCGAAAACTCGTCGGATTACTCGCCACTTACACGGCGCTCGATATAAGTAATATTGTAAAATTCGAACGAATCGTCGATCGTTGATTAAACGCCTACGACGAATATTTAACGCGAGTACAATAGCGAAACGTACTTCTCCGTTTCAAATAACACAAACCCTTCGCAGATTCGTGTCCACGCGTATCGTTGTTTGTTGACTTTTTTTTCGTCGTCCCGACTATACGCCGCGTAAATAGCGTGAAATTATATCGTACGAAAGAAAAACAAAATCATCCGACCGAACGAGAACGTGTATAATGTTATTTACCTTCGCACGTATACACGTATTTGTACGTTTTATTCGCGCCGTTGTGTCGGGAGCCGAGCCCGGATATTTTCACGCTAATTAGGCGCGTAAATATTAATTATAGCTCGCCCGTCCCTGTACTGTCCGCGTCGATAGGTAACATCGTAACGCCATTGAAATTCGTTGATAGAATAACGAACGAAAAACGTCGGGAGCGCGACGTGTCGCGTCGAATTTACTACGCGCTGTCGAGAGTATCGTTTTATGTTCGCCGTATTCGGGATTTTTGACATTCCGTTGCGAATTAAGTAAGTTACGCTAAAAACGGGGAAAACGGTTAACAACGACCGAGATAATGTACAACGTGTACAAGATTACACGTTCGGTGTCCACGTTTAAATTGTCGAAATATAGCGTACACGCGCCTTTTCGATCCGTTTGTCTAGTCCTCAAAAAGAACAACTCGACGTACGGGACGAATCGAATAAAAGTTCGAACATCCTTCCCTCCACCGAGTATAAAACCGGTTTATAACGTGTTTTTTTACGTCCGCGCCCCGATCGATATGGCGGACAGGTCTCGGGGAAGGATTCGTCGGGCGGTTTCGGAGTCGTTGGACAATCGCGGCGCGATCCCTACCGTTCAACATAGACCGCGGTTATACGAGTCGTTACTAACCGACGTTCCGAACGCGAAAACCGTGCGATGGGGTTCTATTATTACGCTTAATCGGCGTAATTAAACGACGTCATTACGGGCGTATTACAAGTTCGCTATTTAGTCGGTCCGGGCTAACGTTCTCGCCAAGTAAGCCGCGCGACCGCCGGAACAACGCGCGACGTTGGCCGGCGGTCATTGGCACGCGGTTACGTTAACCGACGGATTTTTCGTACACCGTCGGGGTCGGATTAATACGTATATCGTATTACGGCGATGTCCGATTATTATTTTGCGCTCGATTATTAAAAAATCGGGCGTTTTTCTCTCTTACCCCGAGCTCTCGTCGACCGTACGACACGACGGCACGCTTTGGTTGCAAGTTCGGTCAACGTTCGTCGACGACACGTACGTGACCACCGGTTCTTCGACTTGTTAAACAGCGCGGTTACCGTCAACGAGTTATGGACCGTTATCGCGGTAACGGTTTTCCCGTACGAAGGAACCCGAATACGTTCGGCGGTTGTCGCGACCTAATCGAATTAACTCAAATACGTCGAACGTTTTTTACGAACCCCTCCAGTTATAATCCGGTTTCTTTCGTTAGAATTGTATTCGGTTCGTTTTATCGTCAACTTTATCTTCGGTAACTAATAAAATACGAAAAAACTGCCGAATCCGGCGAGTCCGACGGCGCGGTAAAAATAAACGGTTGACGAGTGTGTTGTGTCACTAGCGGCCTAGGCATGTACCAGGGTCTTAGTTGACGTCGCGAAAATTCGTCGGAATATATTCCCGCGAGATAATCGCTCGAACGGATTATGCGTATATATTTACGCGTGTCCGAGAATAGACGACCAAGAAAAACGGGATTCTCGGTGGAGGCGAAACGTTTGAAACCGTATAAAAAAAATATTCGGACGGAATTGTACGTAAGGTAAAAAAATGACAACCTATTTACGGCGGTAACGACGCGACGTAATTAACTAACGTTTTTATTCGAAACGCGCGCGGTTTTTTTTCTAGAATATTTCGTTCTCGACCGCCGGAAATTCCCGTAGCTTATTGCTATCATTATTCCGAAACCCGATCGTGCCGGGCTTCTTCGTTTCGACGTAGGCAGGCGTCGTATTAATCTCCTCGCCGATTGCGGGAAACAACAACGTCGCGCCCCTAACCGCGGTTATTCGAGAACGTCGTTTATCGCTCAGCCTCGTTCCTATTTAATATTTATTACCACCGCGCGTTACGCGCGAAACCTCAATTTCTCCGGATGTCCCGCGCGTCGAAACGGCCGTCTTCCACCGAAATTCCCCAACAAACTACCGGCCGCGAATAAGTATATGGTACCGTCGCGCCTTACGTACAAACGCGTCTGTCCGCGATTATAATTCTCGTTCCCTTTTCCGTGATCGATTTGCGGTGGCGCGGCCTCGACGATAAACAACGCCGAACGTGTCAAGAAGACGCGCCCGCGTCACCGCACGTCCGTTATTTCCGCCAAAGAGATCCGTTTCGCGTGGGAAAGAACATGACCGCTGTTACAGACGAGGGGATCGTATAATTTTTTTTATACGATATTACGGTTACGGCGATATTCGACGTATCGGAGGCGATTTTTTTTTCCCGTAACCTAACGCGTAAATACGGCGCCGTTGTTGTTATAAAAGAATAACGTAAATCGCACGAGCCGTCGGATTATTTTTTATCGTCGTTTGTTACTAATCCGTCGTTTACGCGAGTAAGAAAATTAAAATTACTGAAGATTAACTACGTCGTATAACAGCTTAATATGTTTCCAATTTCTTAAATTCGTAACCTCTTTGTTCCGAAAAACACGCTATATATACACTATATATGTATATATACACTAATAATCGTTTAATCCGTGTTTATTATTATATTGTGTATTTGCCAAATTGTTGACGTTTAAAGGTAATTTTATAATTTTTTCATATCGAGCGTTGCACTTATAAGACATTGAATCGACGGAGAGTATATACATTTTACGCGAAACGAATTTAAAAAAAAAATTTCGAATTTCGTCCGTACTTTTTTTTTAAAAATAAAGTAATTTTACAAGTCAAAAGCCGAGTTTAAAAAAAAACCGTAACGCGTCGAGTGACTCCGTAACGTCGTTCAACTAAATTATTCGTGTTGTCTGGTAGAATTAACGTTCGCGCAATAAATTAATAAGTCTATAAGAAGCTAGAAGGTCTTCGGGCTGTTTTCGTTACCAATTACACGATTTCGACTTTTAACGTAACTCGTATACTTTTTTGTAATAACTTCGCGGATTATAAAAATGTATCGTGTTACGCGCTATATATTTTTCGGGGATCTTACTACGGTCTCGAACAATACAACACTGTAATAATATATTACAAGCGTATTAATGTACACACGCGCGTGACGATAATTTTTTGGTTTTTATTTTGGTTTTATTTTTCAGGACACCATGAACGCGTTACGAATTGTTGCGCTTATTAGCGCGCTGTGTGTAAACGGGAACCTGGCGTTCACATCCGGTGACGATAAGTTCATAAAAAAATACGCCATGATGAAGGTAAACCACGCGCGCACCATACATATTACATAATACGACATACGTATAGTGCGCCAATAAGCCTAAATGACATGTCGGGCAACTTTTTCGGGACTTAAGCGATATTTTATAACTTTTTAAAAATAATTTCTACTCGCGTCCGCGAAATATAAAATCGCGTTTTATAATTTTTAAAGTAAAAAAAATACATTTTTCGATATTTTCCACGCAAAATGGTAGTTTTGACGAATCGAATTTCGGGGAAAAATTCTCTTCTGACGGTTTTTTTCAATCTACAGAATTTACGCATAATACGAATAACAAGGACGGACATTGACTAGTTAATTAGCTAATATTCGTTCGTTAAATTTATCACCGCTACAATATTCGATGTACAGTTAACATATTAAATTATGCAGTTAACATATCCGCGAACAATAGTTGTTACGAAGTTTAATTATATAAAATTATAATTTTAAGTAATTATTTTTTTAAGAATCGGGGTTTACTAAACGTCACTGCCGTCAATAAAACAAAATATAACTATTATTTTAACGATGTATTATTCGCGTATGGTACACGCGCGTTTTTGTCAAAATGTTCGAACGGAATTAGATGAATTTTCAAACGTACTCGGCGAATTTTCGAAAAACCGAAAGAAATCGCGAACAATTTTTCAAATCGAATTCGTCCGTGTCGTGACAATATACTCGACACGACGGTTATGAATCCCTGGTATCCATTTCCTCGGAATTCGACGGCGACGGCTCCTAAAAAAAATCTATCCGCAAACGTTTCTGACGGTGGGTAGCGTACTTGGCGCGAATAATGCTCCCCCCTCCGCGTGAGCGTAAATTTCGTTCCGTGATCGTCGCCGATCGGTATATTATTTACCTGGTGCGGTAAAATGTGATTCAACTTATTCGTTACACGTGTTCGGTAGAAACCAAAAAACGACGAAAATGGAGATTTAAAAAAAAAAAAAAGTTTAACGCCGTCGACTCGGAATTACGTGGTTAATAACGTTGCAGGTGTACGAGAACTGTTTCGGGCCCGAAGTGGTAAAGGAAGTCCGGAAAGAAATGAAAATCGCCACGGCCAAGTGCAACGGTAACATGCCCATGAGCGTACCGACGCCGGTGGTGGGCTCGTTGAAGTTGGCCACGGCAGGTTCGAGCAACGCGCACGAATTTAGCGACGGGCACCACCACCAACACCACCATCACCACCATCACCAGCAGCAGCAGGCCAAACCCGTGCAGCAAGAGGACGGCAGTCCGTTCAGCAAGACGCAGCCGAGCATCGACATCGTCAAGTTGCAGCAAGCCATCCTGGCCGGATACAATAAACACTTGGTGAGTTCGACTATACGCTAAATTATCGAGCGAATTCCTCTTCGTAACGAGAGGAGGGAGGAAACTAATTTTTACGCGAACAACCGTAAAAACATCGAAATGGAAAGCCGGGGACGCGCAACTTAGGCGACTACATTCGAAACATCGAAATACCGCTACGGTCACTATTTGCGTAAACCGTTCACGGGGACACGGTCCGCGTTAAGTTCTAACGAATTATTAACGACAATTAGAGTCTCGGGTAATTTTTGCGCGAAAAATTTTCGAAAAAATCGAAAGATTCGCGCGGGATTGTTAGGACCGTTAAGTACGTACCCGCCGGCGGACGTAATAGAATACATATTATGACGAATTAACGACCAATCATTTCGTCGAAATAATAACGCGTATTATAAAATAATAATCGTTAGAAAGGCGAAAACAATTTATGTATACGTATGACGCGTTTTGTTTGACAATAGTTATTAAATACACGCGTCGTCGTCGATATATAAAAAATACGTGATCGTTAAGTACGTTTTTGATTCGAGTTTAATATCGTCGTATTAGAATGTCGTGAGAACGCGTAAACGAAGTGTTCAAAAACCCGCCGGACAGCGGCGACAATTACGTAACGGATGGCGATTAATGACAACGACAATACGCCGAGAAAAACGTCGCGCCGATAGTTACGGAAAATTTGTTTGTTACGATCGCCAACCAATCGGAGTCGGTGTAACGAGAAAAAACGAATACACGGCCGTTTTGCCGCCGGTATATTTGCGTACAAATATTTATTCGGTATTCGAATAATAATAATAAACGACTAAATAATAAGCGAAAAGAAATTCCGTTTACTCGCCCGTGTACCATCACGTTGTCTAGGCCGCTCTCTTTCCGTCAACGATGCCGGACCGTCGCCGACGTACACGTCGAAAACTGTAAGTGGAAAATTACCGCGTTTCCCAGTGGCCGTCCGATGTCGATTCGTGTATAACGTTACACCTCTTTTGTATCGCCGTCGCCGTTTATAATAACCGTTTCGCTCGCGCGAGTAAAACGACCCGCCGAATTGGCGTTTTAGAAGAAACGCGCGACGGAATGGTAAAAACGTTTCGAATATTAACCGTCAAATTCTCAATTCCGGATCGTTTCGCTTATCAATTTACTGCTCGTCCCATATTATCGTTACGCGTCCGTCGCGAACGTTGTGACGATGTTCGTTTGTCCGTATTCTTTTTACGTACGTTCCGGCGGATAATTAACGATCCCGAAAAATGAAAAATGCCTGTAATGTTCTCGTTTTGTGTGGCACGCGTTTAACCGGTTGTTGTCCTTCCCGAGCAGTTCGTCGGAATGTCTTCTACGGGTAGTCGAAAAATTCGAACGAAATTCGAGACGCTAAACACGAAATTGTGCCCCTAAGCTTTCGTACTCTAAGACTCGCCGTAATTGTAAGTGGACGCAGAACGAGCTCCTTATTTTATAAAACTTTGGTTTTTTTACGCGATAAATTAATAAAAAAAGTGCGCCGTCGCCTACGTGAAAAAACGCGGTTATTTCAAACTCAATTTACGAACTAAAAATCCGTTTTTTGTTTTAAAAATGAAAAAACAACACCTTTTACCTTATACGCGCCAAGATCCGTACGGTTTTATTGTACTCGCGCGTCCTTTCGATTTGCGCATGACCAACCCTGTTGTATCCCTTCCACGTGAAAAATCGTTTCCGAGTGTACGCAGTATGTGACACCTCAGCGAAACCGCACGGCACGTACCAGGGTCCAATGTTCGCAGCCCGTCGTCGTATCCCTTTTCGGATCGATCGGAGACACCGTCCCGGTTAGGTTAAAAATCTTCTCGGCCGACTCTCCGTAAAAAAGACACCCCCGGCAAGGTCGTCGTCGGTACGTTTTACCGAATTCGTTCGTCCGCGCGCAACTTACGTTCGAATTCTTCACAAGCGATTTCCCGGTGACGAATTAACACGCCTATTAACGATCGTCTAGATAGCGACGTTTCTGGGGGTGTGTACACTAACGATTACGCATGATACGGCGCATCGTGTGGTAAATATTTACCGATTTTCGTTTACCGACGGTGCGAAAAGTATGTAGTAGTCGGTTCGTTTTGTAAAATTTACGCGAGGGTATTTTTCGGCTTTTCGCGATTAGCTCGGAAAATACGAAGAAAATCGACAAAAAAAAAACCCGAAATCGTGAATGGCGACTCCGCTATTATATATCGCCTATTATTGTTTCCGATTTCACGCGCAATTATTTACCAAACGTACGGGTGTGTATCCCACTTTTGTTTAATCGTACTAAAAAAAAAAAATAAAACATTCGAATGACCCGTGAAATTATTATCGGAAAAGGTTTGTTCCTACAAGCTTTATCGTTCGGTAAAAAGAACAATCGTCTTAAGCGTCTCGCGCTAAATCAACAGCTAATACGCCCCGAATTACGAATACGCGGGTACGTTTTTTCTATTTAGGTTTACGTCCCGTATTAAGGACGCGAATTTGCTTTGGCCGTCGAGCGCGACCGTTTTACGGCCACAATATCAGCATGTTTGATAACCGTGCTCCGTGCGTACGTCGAAGTTCGTGAAAAACGACGATTCCGTTTTTCCACGTTCGACTTTCGGCCAGTTAATTTACGCGTTCGTTCCCTGAATGGTTAAAAAAATCTGTTTAAACGTTCTTATTACACGGCACCGTCTTTCTTTTTCGATATTTTCACGCGTCTTTCGGAATTCGTGCGCTTAATCACGGCAGAGCTAGCGCTAAGGTATATTCGGAACTACTAAAAATACTTTTGCTTGAGCGGATAAAACGATTCGCGCATCAATCGATATTTAGGAACCCAAAGGCACAAATACAACTTAATTACGTTTATATTATTTAATTTTTACGCTTATAAAATAAGAAATTGTTCGTCACGGTTTTTTGTTTTATTATTTTCTAAAGCCTCTTCGCTTTCGATTATTTGATTTTTATCCATCACCAATATGTGGTACGTTTTAAACAACTATGGTCCTAGTCATAAACATGGTCGAAGTATCATAGTCGTCGTAATCACGATTACAGATAAGAAAGATTATTATTTTTCAATTGGGGTCGTGTATTAATATGTATATAAGTATATCGATAATTTTGAAATAAAATAACGACCGGTAGTTTTCTTTGTCGATACAATAAAATTCGAAAACCGATAAATCGATATATTCGCGTAAATGCTCAAACGCGTAATTACGACTGTCTATTTTAATTAAGAACCGCCCGTATTGGTTAGAACTATCAGTTAGAGCGAGCGATTGAACCACGGACATTTGCGGGCGTGTTTTCACGTATTCATAGTCCGCGAAAAATAAATACGCGATTTCGTCTCGAACTAACCGCTCAGTAACTGTTTAGAGTACTTTTACTATAGTAAAATAGTAATACGCGTATTACATAATATCGCTCAAGTTCGCGCTGCCGTTTTCACATTTCAGCAGCAGCAGCAGCAGCAGCAGCAACAACAACAACAACAACAACAACAACAGCCTTCCCACCAATTGTACGAGCAATCCGCGACCCAACCGCAACCGCAATCGTACATCAAACCGTGGACTTCCGCGGGATCACCGTCGTCGTCGTCGTCGTCGTCGTCGTCGTACATGGACCAACAACCGTCGTATATGACAAACGCGCTGTTCTACGCTCCGAACCCCGCGGCCAACGCCGCCGGTACCGCCGACATGTACCTGTCCAGAATGCCCAACGTATCCCCGCTTCAGCAACAACCGTACTTAGGGACCTACCCGATGATGGCCGCCAATCAAATGTACCAACCGTTCTACCAGCCGTTCTACCCCACGCACCGGACTTCGGTAAGTGCGAGCGGTGACACTAACATCCCGTCAAAACGTTGTTTGCCAGTGGGATTTTCGGATAGTAAACACGTCGAACGAGAGAATACGTCCGAAGTGTCGTTAGTAAAACGTCGTGAGCTAACGAAAAAGCTAACGTCTTCTGGTCCACGAGTTTTCCATTTTCTATTCGAAACGACGTTTATAAATATTCTTCTAATCCGGGCTAGATCAAAGCCCGGGAATATCGCCCGGAGCTCGTTGTCGTCGTCGCCGACCCGCGACCGACCGTTTTCGCTACGCGAGCGCGTTATTCCCGCGATCGATGCAAATTCGTTTGCCGACCGTGTACGCGGCCATTGCTCGTGCACGCGTCGCACGCGCGAATCCAAAATCGTGAAACCTACAAACCGACACGGCGTTGTGTTTGTGTGTGCGTGTACGCGATAACCCGTAACTTCATTTTATCTTCGTCGATCTTTCTCGGGTCGAAGGTTATCCGCGGGTTACGTCGCGCGATACGTACGTACACGCCACCGGTATAACAGTAATATCCTCTCCCCTCCCCGGTGCCGTAAGTACCTCGTCGTCCGAATATACGCGCGTACGCGTTTCGTCCGATTTAAAGGGCAAATGGGGAACAAGTCGCGCGCGGACGTACTTTCGCGTTGGACGGGATGAGGACACGTTTAGGAGTCGCGCGTGTCGTTCTTATTATTTCGAATGCGACGGCCGCAGTCCAAACGTACGGTTCTCAGCGACCCCGGTAGCGGTTCGGTGCTTATATACGACGTGTATAACGACGCGAGGTGAGACAATGGGCACGCATTTTCAAGGTAAATTCGTTTCGATTTTATAGTTCCGAAATTACGTCAACTTTGGGCGATAGCATTGAGAGGTTTAGCGGTAAACGAATATAGCGCGATTTAATTGACTCAATATTATTGATCGTGTAGGAGGCCGCTTTTGTGGAACGTTCGTAATAACGCGTTTCCCGGCGCTCGGATCGGTAAATAATGATTCGTCGCCGACGCGTTAACAACTAGGGACCACAACCGCGGTAACTACGACGGTGAAACGTTCGTACGGCGAACCACGTTCGACCACGGTTCAACGACGATTCGGCCGGTATTGTTAAACGAGTTCGACGCGAATCGTCTGTAATGTACGCGAGGGTCGTTCGATACTGACAAATCGCTGTAGCAGGAGAACGAAAGACGATAACGGCTACTGAGATAATCCGTTGAATTAGTATATTTACGCGCTGCGAATGTTATTGCGCGGTATGCGTCGTCGTTTATTCGCCAGCGATACGGTTGCTCTCGAAGAACGCGCGCAGAATGTCGAACAACACGCCGCTGCTATTCGTATTTTAATGGCCGAACGAGTTAAGCCTTGCGAAATATGGCGCACAATGGTCGCGCGGTAGTTCGTGTGTAAGCCGTGTTAGTTTTTATTCGTGGGTCGAGAAGTAGTTGGTCGAAATAGCGTCGACGCCGGACGGCGGATTGAACGTCCGGTTAAAGTTTCAACGCCGGTGCTCAAAAACGACGTCGAAAAGGCGATTTTCGCGGACAGACGGATAACTGTTGAAGACATTTGAACTCAAAATTTGGCGCAAATACCATCCGTAGAATTGTTCACGACGAATATCCGGAAACACTCGTGCCAGACGGGTTCCCAAAAAAGTTGACTCCAGTGCGCGAGGGAAATCCGCCAAGAAATTGCACGGCGCTAGGACGACGCCATATTTGTTACGAGCAATGGACTAAACAACCACACCCGCAGCCCAGACTTGGCAACTTTTGATTTTCATTTGTTGGGGCCACTCAGAAAACGTTTACGCGGAACGGTTTTCAAAATAACGAAGAAGTCGAAGAACCGGCGAAAAGATTGTGGATTAGAGACCAGCCCGAAGAAAGGGACACGAAGACTCGTCGACCGATGGGATAGAGGGGGGAGACTACGTCGAAAAGTAAAAACAAATAATCGCGTAAATATATCGGTTAATAAAAGTTGGTTCGTTTTACGTATTGAACGGTCCTCGTAATTCGGACTTTCACCCCCCCTCCCTAGTAATAATAGTAAGTCGGTACACGCCACGCTCCGTTAAATAAGCTCGCTAACAACAACTCGGCGTCGTGTTTTCAGAGGATCGGTGTTCTCGACGTTCGTAACCAGATGGACGCGATGACGACCAAAATGGCCGGGAAGATCCGAAACGTCACGTGCGTCATGCAAGAACTCGGATACGTGAGTATATTAAAAAATGACGAACACGCCCGGTTCGGGGATACGATAAAAATCGATTCGCGCGTCGAATACGTAGAGACAGACACGACGCGACGGTAGACGTGTAGAGGTATTTCGGGAACATCCTCGGCTCGGGCCCGACGTACTAACGGAATATTCGTCGGCCAACGTCGTTTTCGCGCTCTAATGCGTCCTGTTATCGATTACGGGAGCGTTCGTTTTTTTCCATTCAGCCGTTAGTAAAAAAAAAATTTACGACGAACTTCCGAAAATTCTTCCCCCCCCCCCGTTAACCACCACCGCCGGTGGTTCACGTCCGATTGTTATAAGATTTTCGACTCGGCGTTAATCGTCTACATTCACCGAACGTTTGGATTTTCGGACACGTCGCCCGTCGTAAAACAATCGTTACAAGGGCTCCCGGAGAAATGGTTCCCAATTACGCCACCCTCTCCTCCGTCGTGACCGTTTGGTTAATCCGCCGGATTCGTTTTGTTTCCCGCGTACGCCGCCGCGCGCACGACAGCTCACCGAAAACATGGAGCCCGACTACGAGAACATGAACGACAGGGTGATGCGGCTACCGATATCCGAGGAACTCAAACAGGACATGATGGACGGCATAACGTACTGCAAAAAGTTTTCGGTAAACCCGCGACGTGATTTTATATTCCCCTCCCCCAAACGTAATAAGTATATGTTTTTCAGATGTGCGTGCCGGACGAGAGGAAAGATAAATTCGCCAAAGAACTGGTTCGGCCGATGTTCTTTTTCAAATGCTACAAAGTACGTACGCGTGTATTATTCGTACGCATCGCGCCGAGTGGAAGCGATACACATATCGTAATGACGGTTAGGTCGTTTCCGTGATTTTTTGCGTTTCGTCGTTCGCGACGCCGGGCGAACTTGGTCAACTCGTCGTTCGGTTTAAATTCTAAACCGGTTCGCCGCCGGTTGAGCTACGTACAAAGTTGCTCGTCGTTTGTTCACTATTCTTTTCAAAAGTCACTAAATCGACTTCGAAAGGACAGCGCGTTTTCTATCGGAAATTTAAAAAAAAAACAACCGAGTGTTTCCAAACGCGCCCCCAAAAACTTTACTTTTTATCACCGCGCGAGAACCGAACCCCCTTCACACACACACACATTCGGTACGATCTCCTTAACGGCGTTTCTTTTGTCGAAACAGCACAAAAAACTGGAATCGTGCATAATGAAGGACATCAGGGACCGTTACACGGCCGAGGAATTCGGCGAGGAGAACGTCGTGACCGGTTCGTCCGACCGGTCGATGCGAAGCTCGCTGTACTTGGAGGACGACACCGTCGAACAGACCGTTTTCGATTACATTTACGGCGACAAGTCCATCGACCTGGATGTACTGCTGTGATCGGGAAAACGGGAACGAGAACGACGCGTCGTCTTACGCAACGAACACGATCCCCTCCCCCCGCTCTCTTATAACGTTTGGATACATTTCGCGGTTTCGATATATATATATATATTGTTCGTCGTAAGCACAAATAGTTCGTAAGCCGTTGGTGGATCTATTTATCGCGTTTCGGTCCTGGCTTTAAAACGCCACTATTGCCGGTGTGTCCGTACACACGAACGCGCGCCGACCGACGGTGAATGTGTTCGTATTTATTTAAAAAACGATAAACACGTGGAACAAACGACCGGCGAACGTAGTGGCGTTTGGAATTCAGGACGATCCTTTCCCTTGTCTTCCTTCTCCCAAAAAAAAACCCGGGGACGTGTACATTTATATTATTAACTCGGCGATATTATAAAGAAAATATAACGCGCACTTTTATATACGCGTCGACGACGTTGTTGTTCTTCTTCTTTTCCCGTCGTTTAAAACAGCGAGTGGAACCACCCGGACTGGACGACACCGACGTGCCTTTCTGTTCGTCGTCGCCAACCCCCCTAGCCGACGTATTAGTTGCGTAATATAGAGACGTCGCTTGTACGTGGAGTAGTATAAAGGAAGCAAAATAGCCAAGTGCGCCATATTCGGGAGAGAGAAATATCGCGATCACCCAATTATAATCGGTTTTTATTTATTTCGAGCGTTGTACATTATTTCGACGTCCCCGGAGACGAGGCCACGTAGATTAATTTAACGTTAAACGTAATTTGTACGATATTGTTTCCTCTCCTGTGTTCGCTATTTTGCTCGCTTCATATTTGTCCGACTATGGCCATCATCACCTGGTTTATTATACACACGTAGGAGCGCTAGGGCACAATTTCAACCTATTACGAGCGAGTCTATTTGGCGAGTATTCGAACATTTTTGTCTAAACTCCGTACACCTGGCTGGCTCTCTTTGTTAAACGTCCCACGGCGGCGCGACCAAATAGTTCAGCCGATCTCGTGCCGCCGCGCGTACACCACACAAGATTGGATCGTAGGAGTGTTGTTTATTCGCGTACGACGCGTTCATTAATAATATAATAATAAAAATAATTTTTATTCAACAAGTATAAAAGAACAAATATTTGTCACGCGATTAATTTCGATCGTTGATTACTACCAAAGTGTCCGTACATTCGTCCGTACACCTCCTGTGTATTATTGTGCAGTTTGTACGTACGCGTGAAACGTTACGTCGACAATAGAGTACACTCGCGCGCGGATACAATGAAAATAAGTAGTGGAAAACAGAAACGTACATCCGCGAGAACAATATGGAAGACGTAATACGTATATATATATATTCGTACGGTGGCGGCGCGGCAATCGAGGTGGAGAAAAATGAAACGGAAATCGAACAAAAAAAAACCACGAAAATAATAATTATAGAATAAAAATAATAATGGGAGGAATGGAAAGGATGGATTAGTTATGCGACGAAAATCGTGTAGTAAATAATAATAATAATAATAATAATAATAAAAATATAGTAACGGAGATAAATTAGAAACCCGCTAATAAATTTTACGACGACGACGAAACGTATACAAAATATAATCCAAATTCCTAAACGTTACGCGTAAAATGATTTTACCGAATAATAATAAACGTTTTTTTTTTTTTGATTTTTGTTTCCCGTATTGTTGTTTTTCAATCGACCACGACGTTCGACGAGTAATTGTTTTCGCTATCTTTTCGGCTGAACAGTCTTGTTCGACTCGCGTTTTGTGTGGCGCTGCCGAGCACATCCATCCACCTAGAATACCCCGACCGGGCGAAAATCGAATCGTTTTACTACACGCGCGTAGATCATTGGTTTCCAAAATGGCAGGGGGGGGAGTGTTTAATTTTCGAAATAGAGCGGGCGATCATACACTCACCTTCCGAACGTATATTCGCCCTCGGCCCGGAAAAAGTACACGTGATTTTTGAACTGCAACTTGAAGACGAAATCCTTCTGGATGTAATCCTTCTCCTCCGGCTTGGACACACTGTAGCCGAGCAAAGGCAGACTGGCTAGTGGCGAGTCATCTTGGAACGATTTGTAGAAGAACAGGCAAAAGTTGGTGAACACTACCCACAGCTTTTGCCAGCCATTGCTATTTTTGAACTTGCGCAACAGGAAACCGCTCAACTGATTCTGTTTGGGCAAGCACGAACAAACAATATAACTGTCCCAATACACAACAACAATCCGTCGGTTCGACTCGCCCCATCCGCACAAGTAAGCGCGCGCGTACGTACATTAGTCGACGTCACACTTACTTCTGTGGCCCGCAATTGGTCCGCCATGCCAATGCTCGTGTTCCGATGCCAGCACACGTGAACGGTGGCGTTGTTACGCTGTGTGGCGCCCGGCGCTTTGCCGCCGTTCATTTCGGACAACAACCCGTTGCAATCGCCATTGTTGCTCATCATGTCGTCCGAAGAACCTATTACAGACCGATACGATATCATTTCGTGGCGTGTATACGGACGCAATATGGGGAGAATCGTCGTGTATGGACAACACACTGGTCGACAACGGGCCTGTAAATATGACTGCGGCTCCGCGGTTAACTAAAATACGAACCGCTACCGTTTCGTGTTTTTTTTTTTTTTTGGGGGGGGGGGGGCGAAGGGAAAATT
>JAIPRN010000031.1:143586-177568 GCA_025469175.1 Geopemphigus sp. TES_GeoC_2020
GGACGAGAACGGGCCTGTAAATATGACTGCGGCTCCGCGGTTAACTAAAATACGAACCGCTACCGTTTCGTGTTTTTTTTTTTTTTTTGGGGGGGGGGGGACGAAGTGAACATTGTAGCGATTGGTAACTTTTTTTAAGGATATTTACGCGCCAGTTTGACAATAAGTACATACGCCCAACAAATAACACGAAATGACGTGACTCGAGAGACTCGTTGGCAACGCCTTCGTTAACTTTGTAATTTATTTGTACGATTAACGAGTAATATATTTTTTTTAACGTAAAAAAAGATCACGCGAACGGTTTGTATTTAGTTGTCGTATACGGTTTTCGGATAAGATACGAGAGGACATATTTCCTATAACAAGGTTTGTGCGTGAGTGGAGTTGATAGAGAAATTGTTGGTAGTATGAAGAAGCTAATAGTTCTTTAACAGCCGGGACATTAAGGCGTATGTAATTCTTTATTGTGATCAATTAAGCAGTGTTAATCTATCACGGTGCGTCTGTAATTAGTCGAAGGATCGGTAACTTACTGCACGATTTCAGACTCAAGTACGAATTCGGCGGTTCGACGATATTGCCAATTCGTTGTTCACCTTTGTACGCTTGTACACTCTCAGTGATGTCCTCCAGCCATTTATCCTTCTCCTCCTGACTGTTAGCCGCGATCGTGATCACCCTGCGAACGTACACGGGCTCCAATATTAATGGGCCAGCGAAGGAGGTGGTGGCGGTTGTGGGTGAGAACAACAACAACGCCCTGGTGTATGGGCCAGATGTGCGAGAGTATCGTTGTTGGCTCTCAGAGGGGAAAAATGGGCGGCTAATAATTAATTAAAGAAACGGAAAAACCGTGGTCGGCGATGACGATTGTTTTTGCGATCGTGGTCCCTTTGCGCGTCGTACCTGTTGTTCGAATAGATGGAAAACGAATACTGAGTCGGATTGTCGGTTCGTTCTTCAACAAACAGGTCGTTCAAAGGTATCTGGCCGTGGACACGAAACATGTGGCCAATCCTCGCCGTGTAAAACAACATATCAGACATCTATATCGGCATGCACAAAAGTGCAACACTAATAATGTTAAGCTGAACACATATTTGTTTAAAGCTATACGGAACCAATGGGGTTTACTGGAGGAGGCTTGATCGAGTCTGTGCGACAGCGTCAAGACGGAATTAGCGAGCAGTCGGGAAATTTTCAAATTCGCTACCAGCAGCGCAACGCAAAAGTTTGTATCGGTATTCTAATAAATATAACACCCAAAATCGTCCCACATAATCACCGATAAATTAACTCGTCCTATATATTCCGATGGCACTTTAAGAGTATTTTCGTTCGCGCTACATTTGTTTTAATTGACGAACGTGGGACGTTGAATATAGAAAAACAATTTTAATTTATCGTACAAAAAAACCAAGATGCGAACATTTCGCAACTTTTCTACGGCACACACACACACACACACTCAAATATTTATCATAAGTATAATCATCTTCATTGTTTTTCCCGAATTTTATATTTTGCTTTCTAAAAGAACAATTGTTTTTACAACAACAACCAATATATATATATGTACACACACACACACACACACACACCGAAGTACTAATAATCTAGAAAACTGATCGAATATACAATGAAGAATTTTTAGAAACTAAAAAACAATCGAACAATCGTCCAAACAAAGTAATTTTTGATACAATATTTTAAGGACGTTGTTTGCGTTTGTCGTCCACTCCTTAACAGGGGATTTAACAAATTTCTATTACGCTAAATTTAAATTGCGTAATGTTTACGTTGAATTAATATGGCTCGCAGAATATTCTAAAAATAATATATATTACGATCCATCGAAGTATTCAAATTCGATAATAGGCGTTTAAAATGGTTCAACCTAAAACGTCGCAATTTAAATTCTGCGTAATGTAAATTCGCCTATAGACAACGTAATATAAAAAAAAAGACAACAAACGAGACAAAATAGAAAAAATTATATATTTATATATTTTATTTTCAAGTAAAAATCTACTTTTAACTTGTCCGCTGACAAACATATCATCGTTTTAAAATTGACGCGCAATAGAAATAATATTATAATGCTAGAAATATTTCGCGATCAGTCAACGTACGATAATAATATTATTAATGATATTTTAGAAAAGTCTGACCAAGACGGTAGTTGGATAACTTTTTGTCGTCGCACAAATGGTTTCTTTTATTCTCAAGAAACACTAGTAGAGGGTGGAGGAGGTTTAAAATTAAAATTCTACTGTATCGGTAACAAATGTGAAAATAATAATAAATATCGTTAGGTTATATTGTTAAAAACCCGTTACAATATATTTCGCTTTCGTTTTTTTTTTTTTTTAATTTATCGGCTCTCTAAATTTGAAATTTATGTATGGATAGCGTGCCGCACAGATTGGGCTGCTAAAAATAAACAAAAGAAGATAACGTTAAAATATGCTTCAACTTGCCAGAAAAAACATGCGCTGTTGGTAACCTTTTCTTTGCGAAAACTTGGTAAGGCACCCTTGCCGTACAAACTCTCGGCCAGTAATATTAAGGGTATCAATGCCGACCATATCCCTTTCCAACTCGCACAGTTGTACAAAGTTCTCCTGTAAAATGAACGCCGAAATAAAAACCGAGAGTTACAACAAAATTAAGGACAAAAATACCGACAAAACAAGAAAAAAAACTATATTTCAATTACCGATTTGCGAAGCGCACTTGGCAATCTCTTGGTCACTTTCAACAGTTTCATTCTTGTTTCCAAACAGTTATTGTAGTCAACGTGCGTAGGACCATAGTGTCTTATTAATTCTAATAAACAAAACAAAAACCCCGAAATAATTTTTTTTTTTAATTTTCTTCCGTCTATTTGACCAAAATTTCGCAAATAAATATCCGTCGCGTACTTTCCAACAAATGAGAATAATGGAGTAATCTCTGAAGCGGTTTTAACACAAACGAAGACAACGGCAAATAGCACACCTTCTCCATTTCAAAGTCTTTGTAAAACGCTTCAAACTTCTTGTTGGTACGATACGTATGATCTATTTTCTCCAAGACATTTAAGTGTTCGTCCAGATATTGATTGTATAACTGAAAACGAGACAATAGACGGAATATAATCGGCGAATAAATATTTAAAATAATTACGAGTACGTACGTATAACACGCACGAAATATTACCTGCAAGCTATTATTGAAATGTCGCAATAACACGTCGGCTATATACGGGGGATCCCAATTATTTAATCTCATTTCCACGTCTTTTAAGAAGCTCAAATGAGCGTCATAAATCGGGTCGATTAAATTTAAAAGCATGTTTACGGCTTCGATATGTCCCATTTCGTCGTCTTCTTTGCTCATTTCATCCCGCAACCACTAACGCGAGTATTAATAATAAAATATAATATACGAGAAAAAAAAATTACGTTTTTTTTGTTTTTTATCGTACGCGGCGTTTGTTATACTTACGAAGTTAATGACTTCCAAGTCTTTTCTATACGTGCGTTCCGTCATCAATATTTCTTTGGTAATAAAGTACGCTCTGTCCGTAGGCCTCTAAAATGTAACCGACGCATATCGTAATTACAAATGGCGAATCGATAAAGAAAAAAACCGGAGGCACTCACTTTACGTTTTGCGTCGGCGGCGGCTTCGGAATTTTTCGACAAAGTATCGTCCTTAGCAGTAACTGTTGCGCCGACGACGGTGCCGTAATGATCGTTGCTGCTGAAACAAAAATAAAAATCCCACGCTCGGGCGTTGATAGAATCCCCGTGGCTAATAATAACGGCGGCGTATATAACTAGTTCACCTTATGTTTCCCAACGATCCGTTGGACACGACGTTTTTCGGAGTAGACGACGCCGCCACCGCTGCCGTGGTCACGACGCCATTTTCTTTGACCGACCCGGTGGACAAACACGACGCGGATCCGTTGACTTTTTTGAACGGCGAGTCTACTTCTTCGGGAGTGTCGCCACCTTAAATCCACACACACACACACACGCGCGCGATTATATTATTTGACGAAAAAAAAAATAAATTCGTAAAAATCGTAAAATCATAAATGGAAAAAAATATACGTTAGCGTCGTCAAATGTAGGAAATACGCTACACACCGGTCGTTATACGTAAAAATAACTATTGTATAACCAAAAAGCGTTAAGCGGTATATACACTACTCGGGGGTAAAAATTACGGTCGAGTTTTTCACTCGTCGACGGTAACGCGAAATTCGTCGATTTTAGTATTGTTCCGGACCCCCCCCCCCCGGGATTAATACGCAGAACAGTCCCTCCCCCGGTCGGACCACGATGGCCTTTTTCGCCGGGAACGCGACCGTCGTTCGTTTTTCGGTTTTACAACAAATGGCTCTTAAACGTCGAAATGACTTTACATTTTAAACACGGAGTTTTTGGTAACGTTATTCGAACGAAAACCGAAAAATCGGCCGGGAAAACAACGCGGGCGCCGCTCTCGTTATTTCGTACATACGAACGCTAACGTACAAACGATACGTGTCCCGTATACATCATGCGTATACGGGTGGTGTGCACGAGACGGATAAATAAACGTTACGGGGGAAACCAAAAAAAAACAATAAACGGGCGCAATTCGAAAAAAAAACGTAAAATAGACGTCGGGCAAACGATAAGAAAACCGGATGCGGATATGAAATACAAAATAATATCGGGTAACAAAAATAATATGTGAGAAGCGACGATATATTAAACAACGAAACGGGATTAAAAAAAAAACGTACAAAACTACGCGAATAATAATAGTAACGTCGTATTCAAAACACTCACTTAAGACTCTCCGTCGATCAAAACAAACAGGATAATATAATAAACGCACGACACGACCGTATTTCGAAATACGTGGACGTCCAGAGAAGTACAAAAAGATTACACAAAAACCATTTCGTCGTCGTTTTCCATCTTTATTTAATATATTTTTTTTTTTCGTATATATAGTCGTTTGTATATTTACACAGTAAAACGAAGTATATATAAACGAGATACGATAAAAATTATTTATAAAAATTTACAAAAGGAAAACAAAAACACGTACGTCTAAAAACAAATTGCTTAGGTCTCGTCCGACGAAACGCGGTTTCGGATTAATAGGTAAACGCGAACAACCGTTATTGGCGAAATCGGGCGACGAATAATAGTATCGAAAAGTGGGTAAACACGAAAAAACGGCGGCCGCTAAAAAACGCGGGCCTGTAGTAAACATTATCAGATATAATCAAAATGGAACGAAAAAAAAAACCGTACACGTCTCGTCGATATCACAACGCGGGGCGTAAACGACGTAAATGAGAAACGACGAACGCGACGCGTCGAATTGACCGTATTATCGAATTTACGCGTATTTGTCGATATTACGAAAACAGTTGTCCGCGTTGCGTAAAAAACGTGTTCGCGATATTCGCCGTTCGTTTCTCTATTCAAATACGCCGTTTATGTTACGACGATATATAATCGTTTGTACATTGAAAACCCGACACACGTTTAATAATCGGTCTATTGGAAACGTTACAATAATTATTACGCGTATCTTCGCGTTCATACCGTTCGGCGACAAATATTTTTTTAATCCGACAAAACGCGCCGCGCGATAATAATAATAATAATCTCGCTCTAGAACCCGTGAATTCGTAGTGGCATTTTACCCGCCGTCGTTATCGAATTTTACAAACGATTTTGGTACTACAATTTCACTTCAAAACACGTTTATTTCGCGGGGAGATTTTTTTCCGTCCACGTTTTCTCCATTACTACGAATATTCCACATGAGCGCAACCGGCAACGATCTTTTTCGTACCTCATTTTTAGCCGCCTAAACGTTGTTATTTAAATCGAATATAAAAATAAAAACTTCGAACCATTACCACGTCGCTTTTATAATAAAACGTTTCCGGGACCAATTCGAAAAGAAAACGTTCGAAGCAACGCGGGTTTTTTTTTTTTATAAATTCACGACCCTAATGATCACCGCGATAAGACGTGGCGAGTTTGGCCAAATTTATTTATAGAAACGTCGAAATTAAAAAGTTTTAAAATCCAAACGGGTTTTTTTTTTCGTAAATTCCGATTGGTTGGAAGAGAGTTGTGTTTAATAGACGAAAAATGACGATTTTAACGATCGTTTGTCGATTAACACATACCGAAGAAGAAACGAAACCGGGTAAATTCGTTAAAAAAAAAACCGTCGTATTACAACGTTGTTTATAAAATAGATTATCACCGCACCCAACCGTGACGGACATTTTATAAAATATTACTAAATCGACGATTATTGTTTTTTTCTCTATGGCGCGATAGTACGCGTTTTAAACTATTCATTAGTAAAATTTCAATATAAGTAGTGTGTGTCACCGGCATAATGAACGAACTTTATATAGTTCATTATGTAAAATGTAAAAAAGCGTAACACTAAAGCGACCGCTAATATCTTAACATCTCGTTGAAATCGGGCGAATTGGCCAATTTCTATTGCTTCGTACATGAGTTGAACATACTACTAGTGGTCTACGACGAATCTGATTTCGTTTATAAATGTAATATGATAAATCGATTTGCTTCGCCCGAAACTAATTGCATTTTGTAGATACGTTGCGGCGGTAAAAGAAATACGATCGTTACCATACGTGTTCACGGATTATGTACAAAATGCCAAATTGATTTTCGGCAAAAACAAAAACGTAACGTCGCGTAAATATAATACACGATCACCGATCTTATATCAAAAACATAACCGTTACTTATTAATAATTATTTCCCCGGTGTTCTATTAGTACTTCTACCAAAAACAAAATGGTTAAAAAATCTCCGAGTTGTATTCACGTAAGTACTACGCCGGAATAAAAGGCTACGAATTACGGTCGAAGTAGCCGATCTAGCAACCAAAATCGTTTCTAACGATACCGTAATTAACGCGTATCTTTCGACGACACGAATTTTCTTTATTTCTAAAAATAATAACAATTCGTTAATTATTTACTTTTTCGCCTACTCGACGATCGCCATTTCAGACATTTTACGTAACACCCACGGGTGTACGTTTATAGTACCGGAATTATCCATTTTGCCGGTAACATAATATGTTTTCGTTATTCGTTTAAGACAAATAACGACACCACTATTTTTCCCCCGACACGAATTACGTTTAATGTTTATAGATATTTGAAAACAAAACGCGAATCCCACCGACGAAACTTATAACGTATTATTATTATTATTATCGTCACAACCACCGGAGGAGAATAAAAAATTATTTATAATTAACACGGTCGTGGAAAAAAAGACTAATACAATATATACTATATACCTTGTAAAACGCTAAGAACATTTGTCGACAAATGTGACGTGAACTTTCTTAAAACATCGTTATTATTATTCATTTTCTACTACACCTTACGATTAATATATTATTTTCAAAAAGTAAATTGATTCGTACTCGACGGAAGTTTCGATACAATATTTGACACGTACATCCTATAAATACGATTCCTATATGGTGGTAAAGGGATGGGAGTGGATCGGGGCGGATAAAGAAACCGCGTGCACTTTACACTTTCGTGATTTGTATCACTTTGGGTTTTCTCTTAAGCGTGTGCGTGTAACGTCTCCTTTTCGAAGCCCGTGGTATCGTGTTGGGCACGTCGGGCGGTTCTTGGGCGTCGAGCGACGACGACGACGCGTCACTGGGGGGGCTGCGGGTCAACGAGAAATACGAATGGCAACGAGCCTTGGGAGGTTTCGAATAGGGTACGTCCGTGGGCGCGGAGGGATTGGCACGGGCGGTGGTGTTGTAAGTCTTTCTCGTCTTCGCGCCGGCCGCGCATGTCCGGGGCAGTTCGAACACGTGCGGCGGCGGCCGATAGAACTTCGACTCGTCCGATTCGGTGAACGGCGAATCGTACTCGTCCGAGTCTTTGCCTTTGTTCGAGAACTCTGGCGGCGGGCAAACGTCGTCGTAATGATGCGGCGGCGGCGCCGTCGTGCACGTGGCGTTACTAGAAAATTCCGACGTGGACACGCCGGCCGACGTGTCGTCGCCAAACGACAGCCTCGGTTTGTTGGTAGACGGCGGTGCGGCGCGACGCGGCGGTTGTCCTTCCGCCGTTTCCTCGTCGTTGTGAATAGTTTTCGCATCTTCGTCTCCGTCAACGTCGTCGTCGTCGTCGTCGTCGGTGGCGGCGACAAATCGTTTTCGTCCGACCGGCGTGAGCTCTTCGCTCTTGGGAGACGGCCACTGTTCGACCGCGGGCGGAGGTATGTCGAACGCGTACTGTTGTTGCTCTTCGCTCGGCAACGGCGGCAGCTCCGGCAAACCGTCGTCTATCGCGTCCGAACACAGACTCGGCTGACAGTCGCTAGACAATATCGAATCGTCCAAAGACGCGGACTGCGTAGAGTGTTTCGTCGATAGCTCGTCGTCGATTTCCGATCGTTCCGACGTACTCTGTTCGCTTATTCTGGACAACGTACGCGACATACCGTACACGCCGTACCCGATGAGGTACACGCCGGAATACGACGACGACGAGGCGGCCGCGCCATCCGGAGTCGGCGGCAACGGGCTGGACGTCACGTCTTCTTCGTCCGCGATGTTACCGCTCATGTCGTCCATGTGGGGCGGCTCGTCCAGGCTCGAACTGCCGGAGCTCTCCAACGACAGTCTATGATGTCGTTTGGTGACGGGGGCCGCGGTAGCACCGCAGGCGGACTCTGACGACGACTTTGGTGGCATTTCAACGCGCCCCAATTTATCGATCAACTCGACGTGATCGATTTCTTCCGCAAACACGTCCGACTTCGATTCGGTCAGTTCCTCCCCTCGTTCGTTTTTGTCCGTCGACGAGTCGTCCGCTTCGACCGGCGGTTGTTCCTCTTCCTCTTCTCGTTCGTTTTTATCCGGCACCGTAGACGAATTGTTCGCTTCGACCGTCGTCGCCGCCACCATGTCTTCGACAATTTCTGAAACGCTCTGACCTGTTTTCTGAGCAGTGCGCTTCGTCTCGTCCGAACTCTGCGAATCCAGTTCCTTAAACGGTATCTCCTCGCTACTTCCTGAATCGTCCACGGATACCCAATCGTCGTCCGTTGAACATTTATTGTTCTGTTTTTGAGCGGTGACGATGGTCTTGTTACGCGCGCGACAATCGGCGTCATCAGGCACTACGACAAACGTCTCGTCTTCGAAGTCCTTGTGCTCGTAATCAATGGTGGACGTGACCGCGTTCAATTCCTCCGAATCCCAAACCTCGATTTCGAAATTTTTCAATTTCTTAAACGAGTCTAACCGTTCTTGTCGGGTGCTGGAACGTCTTCTCTCCGGTGTCATACTCGGCGACAACGATACGCTGTCAGTTTTTTCCAATTCCGCGACCACCGAATCGATCAAATACGTAAGACATTCGACGATTGTCTCGTCCGTTTTAATCAGGTCGTACTGTTTTTTTATGGATTTTTCCTCCAGCTGTATAACGTCGTCTTCGTCATCCACCGTATCGTCTTTACTGGAAAACGACGTGACCAACGGCAATTGATTGAGGGACACCACCGGCGCGTCTAAAGATATGGCACGTCTTTGGTATTGGGTCTGACCCGACACATTCGGAATCGCCGAGCCCTCGGATAAACCTAACCGAGCGAAAAGCACCGGAGACTTTTCTCGCGTCTGCAAGGGTATTTTATCGGGTAATTTTTTTCTGGGCAATTCCGTCGACGACCTATTGCCGTCCGTTTTTAACTTATCAGCGAACGTATTTAAATTGGATATTTTCGAGGCCAACGACTGGAACTTATTGATTTTATCCGTCTTGGATTCCACGACGTCTGCCGGGCGAATGACAGGCGGTGTTGCCGCCGTTCCTGCTCGGGAAGACGTTATCATACAGGCTAGAGCGTTTTTCAATTTCGTTTCGTTCACACCGATTCCGTCGGGAACCACCTGCTCTAATTCGTCTTTTCCGACAGTAATATCGACTTTATCGCCGGTTTCGATTTTTGACCGCGATTCGGCGTTCTCCGTTCTTTCACGATTAGTTGTGGTTGTACAGCTTTTTACGGAATTTGATACAATATCGGGAAGAGCGTTATATTCCATCAGTTTGTTGTTGTTGTTGCTGTTGTTATTCGTTCCGTTATTATCGTCACTGATTACAACATTTGGAACGACATGATTGGAGGAATTCGAAGCCAGAGCGGAAGCGATTTTGATTTTCATGGCCGAACACTTAAAAACGTTATCTTTTTTTGGACTATTCGTCGAATCGCGTCTTTCGGGTGATATCCCCGGCGAGTTGGAAGCCACTGATGTGGACGCTGACCCGAGACCCTTGCAGTTTTCTTTGCTACCGAACGAGTCTTTCCTTACTTTTTTACCTTTCCCTCCTCTATATTCTACAATGATGATATCTTCGAGTTTAGGCTCTACGCCGTCGGGGTCGATTTGTATTACTTCCACTTCTTTTTTAAATCCCGTGTCTGCGCTCCGAGGTTGATAACAGATTTTCTTGCTTTTATTGATAGGCACGCTATCAGCACTGTGACAGGACTTCAGTTTGTGAGCTGCTTTATCGTCCGAAAACGGTTTATTAATTTCGGACTCGTTAAACGACGTCGATTTGTACGCCATTTGGATGAGTTCCGAACTTTTAGATGTCGTCACCACATCGTCATGGTATTTGTTTAATAGGAGCGTATCTAAATCAACGGGGCTGTCGTCTTCAACACTTACGTTGCTAGTAGATTGTGTCGATAGCGACAAACCAGAATCTTGGGAATAATGGTCGGAACCGCACTTGATTATCGACCATTTAACCGTACTCTCATGACTCGGTGAACCCTCGATTGTATGCCGCTTATGTAATATATATGGTATGTCCGATTCGAGTTTGACACTACTCGGTTCGAAGTTATCAAGTGGCGTCAGATCTATAGACTTTTGATGCAACAGCCGATGCGATTTATGTTTTGGAGCGCTCATGTACGAATCGCTTTTGGTGCGTTCCACAGGGACGTGGGCTGTTTCACTTTTATTTTCGAAGGCTTTGAAACGTATTGCATTGTTAGTAAAAATTTGTTCTTTACTTCTAGAAGCTAACTCTTTTTTGCATATTTCGTTAAACTTGTTGAACTCTATGTCTCTGTATTTCGGCTCTAAATAACCCAACCGTTTTTCAACCGCCAGAGTATTTTCTTTATTATCGTTTTCTACGTAAAATATCTCGTCTTCGTCGTCACTAATAGCAGTGTCGAATGCTTCTTTTTCCAGTAATTCGTAGGAATCTTGACTGACATCGTCGTGGTACATGTCTTCGGGTTCTGGTACTATTCGAACACTACCTGCCTTCTCGAGCTTACGATCACTACCACTTTCAGTCGACAGGCTAGATGTTGTGCCAGGATAACTGCTTGAGAAGATTTTGGTGATAGGATGATCAATCAAACTATTTCTATCAAATGAGGAATTTGCTTCTTCATTTTCGACTGGAGTTTCTCCAGAACAAGAACGTGACGAATTAAACTCTTTACAGCTAGAGCTACGTTGCCAACTATATAGGGAAGGGGTGGATTTATTAATAAGTATTAAATCAGTCTGACTAGATTGACATTTAATATCTTTGTAAAAACTTTCGGAATATCTAGACGACGCGCACGACTTATCGGTGTCGTAATCTTCGTCGTAATAATTTGACCTGATAACATTTACACGGGTACATGGCCTAGTGCAAATGACGTTTGGGTACATAATAATGTTGTTTACGACGGAATGTTTCTGACCTGGGTCGTTGACGCTGTATGATTGCTGGGACGAAGTGGTGGAGGTTATGTCCGAAGTCGTTGTCATCACTATCATCGGATGTGCAACTTGAGTAGTCGACACCTCTCCAGGCGCCACCTGGTGACGGACTGCGTTCGGACTCAGAGAATCCGCTAGGCTCGTGGCTTCCGAATTTGCTAAACAAAACGAAACAAAAACGCGCGAAAAAATGAATAAAGTATTATGGCAGTAATAATGTGTTGTAGATGTGGTAAAATATTTTTATTTAACGCGTATACAATACAATTATTATATGTTTTATATTATTGATTAATATAATTTATGTATTTAATTTTAAAATATATATAAATATACATATATAAATAAATAGTCATGCGTGCTTACTGTATATAGTTTATTAAAATCATGCTTATGTAAATCATATAAATAATGGTGATTAAATAAGAAAATACTATACTTAAATAAAATATATATATGTTTACATATGTATGGATCTTTCTTATTTGTATTACATTATATAAAGCAAAGACCATTTTATATTTTTAAAAACAAAAATATTTTTTAAAGATTGATGTAATTGCTCAATTTTATTGAAGCGATAATATATACAAAAAAGCTGTATTTTAAATATAAATTATTATAATCAATAATCTCCGGCTTAAAATTAAATATAATATAGATTATTTTATTAGGTCAAATATTTTCTATTATTTGTTTATTCGCTTATTAACTTTAAAAATGATTTTTTATAATAACGACTAAATATTATATATTTTTTAAAGATCCCAACAAATTCATAATCATATAATAAAAATTTAGATTAAAAACATATTTTATGAATTTTGGTTTAAATAATTTCGAAATATGCGAAAAGCTTATATTTTCTAAATTCTTAAAAACTCTGAAAAAACAAGTATAGAATTATATATAAATAACATTTTAACTTTGAAAAATAATTAAAATTAATTATTATATTTAAAATTCTAATTAAGTATTTAATTTTAAATAAATATAAGAAATACACAAATTATAAAATAGTTATAAAGTGGCTCCAACAATATTATGGAATTATATACTTAAGTTAAATAAAATTATGTTAACTAAAAATTAAATCGCAAAAACATACCGAGGGGCAATAAAGGATGTGCTGAAATACTGGAACCAACATTGGATATAGTAGAATGCGACAATCCAGTATGCCGAAATGATTGAGACCTGTTGGCAGAAACAGGGCAAACGGTGTAAAGAAACACTATTTTCTCCAATGAAAGCGACCTTTTGCATTATTTAAATACATCATCAGAAACTCACTATATTTTATGTAAATTTTAGTTAATCAATTTCAATTTCCCGTGGAATAAAATATTTTTTGATAAAATAACGCATGCATTTGGGAACGTTCTTCATCCAAAGCATATACAAGTTTATAATTTTCATTATTTTTATATGAAATTAAATTACCTAACTAATATTTTATATCATTTAATTTTAAAAAAATCAAAGTAAAAAACTACTATTTAAATAGACAAACAATGAAATTGCACCTGTTTGAGTTTAAATTCATTTTTAAATAATGGATCTCTAACAAGAAACCAATAATCAAACTAAAACATGTTTTGTATGCATTATATTTAATATTTTGGAACAAATCAATTTTCAAAATATTCAATTTATATTTTATGTATTCACTATCACAATGGCTAGACACAAATAATCAATTTACTTGTGAAAATTTAAAAAAATCTATTATAAATGTGAAAATTTACTTCTCTAAACTAAATAATATAAAATATAAGAAATAAACCACTAATAAGCGCAAATTATAATTAATTCGTAAATTGTTATTAAATTATCGAGTCCCATATTGTTTTATATCAACTACAAAATATCAGTAATTTTGATATTTTTGTTTCTGATGTGTATTAATCAATTTGGAGCCACTTTCATTGACAAAAATATGAAAAAAAATTAATAAATAAAAATTCATTCTCAGTAATATCTATACTTTAAATGTGTAACATGCTAACACAAAAATCAAGCTATTCTTGTTTTTGTAGTTTACACTACTAAAAAAAAAAAATAAAAACAATTAAAACTTATTTTTTATCAGTTAAATTTTGTTTAAGTTAATTAGTATTAATTATTTTGTAATTCAAAATATTATTTACCTTTGGAATGTTTGACGTTTAACAAAGTTTTCTCTAACAAATTCCACCATTTGCTTCTGAGTTTTGCCGCTATACCTATAATTTATGATATAAATATATATTTATAAAATATAAATATATACTTTTAATACATAAACAATATGAAAATACTACAAAGTAAATAATAAAAAAACTACCTGAAAGACGATCCACGACTTAGAACTTTGGTCCTTTGTCTTGGTAAACGTTTTACAGTGAAACATCTAAAAAATCCATGATTTTCTACGCATTTTTTCCAAAAACTTTTACAATCATTACGAGTTTCAAATATAAATTCAACTACATCCTTAAAATAACCCTGAAAATATAAACAGATATTCAAAATGTTAAAATAGAAAACAATTCAATACCAAAATGACTTACATATCCCTCAGGATGTAATTTAATAAGGAATTTTTTCCGTTTGAAGCTCAATTTTCTGATTTTGGCCCAAGAAAAAGTATTAATTTTTGTAAAATTTTGAAAAACTAATACACCCATATGCGCAACAGAAAGATTCAAAGGTACACCTTCAGGGTCCTAAAATATATAAAATTATGTATAACATTAGAGCTGTAATAAATTGTATTATTACTCGGTAGTAATTTTAAATTATAAAACCATTCATTTACCTTTGCTGAATGCATTTTGATCCCATATAATTCACATCGACGAGCAGTTTCTAATAAATTTAAATCTGCCTCTGCTGGTGATTGTCCTCTACAAAATTATTTTTTGTTTTTAATAATACCTTACTAAATCTATGAATAACTATTCTGCACCATAACTTACATGTGCCTTTTGTGACTTTCCATTATTCTAATTTCCATTTCTCTGTCTTGATGAGGAACAAATTTATGAGACGATAAGTAAGTATGGTCTGGATAATCATCAGCAGAATAATCACCACATTCAGCTGTAACAACATTTAATACAAGCATTGACACTATAATTGGTAATTTCAAAAATCACAGTAAAATTAAATAAATTATTATTACCTTGTACAATGTATGAGGCCATTAGTGCAGCAGTGTTATCATTACATTGCATGTGCCCGTGTGATAAATCTCGTTTAACTTGTAAACAAAATAGATACCTGGTGTATTCCTCTTCCAGTTGAGCAGGATCAGGTGTGTAAAATTTAACGCAAAACCTCATTAACGGTTCTACTAGTGACAGTCCTATTTGTTTGTTTAATGGCTTTTCTAAATCTAACCAATGCTGAAAAACACAATGGATGATAAAATAAAGATATGTGAAAGAATAGCTAGTTTAAATTTTATAAGTAGCACTTACTTTAGTAGAACCTTCTTGATATTCAAGACCAAAATAATCAGCTTCCAACAAATTTAGTTGCTTGCACACTTGTTCAAACAATACCGACCCATCAGCTTTTGTCTGAATCATAGATACATACAAATAACGAAAACATATTCCATATCAAGATAATTGGATAAGTATTGGTTAGTTTAATATCAAACCTGCACTTGGAAGAGTGTGACCGAATCATCTAACATTTGAACACGAACATTGAGCATTTTGCCACCTCTCCTGGGTGTTGTTGGTGGAGTCTTAGAACCTGACACACCAGGAGTAGACTGTGAATGGGGTATTTTGTTCAGAGAACTACCCAGCGAGCTGGAAGTGAGCGTTTGGTCTTTTTCCACCGGAGACATTTTCTATTAGATACTTATCTTATTATCTAATTCAAAAGAAAAAAAACCGAAACAAATTGACAAAATATAAATTGTTTAAATCATGTTTTCCGATCAACGTCAATTGGTTCAGTGTGATTGATAGAATTTGTAATTCTACCGGAGTAATGCCAATAAAATTCCATCTGAAATCAAAAATAGATTTTATTTTAAACCACATTTCGAGTAAGGGTTTTGTTGTTATATTTGTATGCGCAGTGAAAGTAAAACAAAATGAAATCGAGTATTTTTAACGTCGCGACCGGATATAAAATCCAACCAACATGACACCACTTGGATAAGAAGAGAAGATGGTGATGGTCGTGTGTACACTTTTAACAAATCTATTTTTAATGATCTAAAATAAAATGAATTGGATAGTGGGGGATGGTAGGTGACAGATAATGACTCGTGTAATTCTATTTATTTTAACCGACATACAAAAAAAAGGCTACGAACACGAGTGTGTGTCTACGACAACGAATGTTATGACCTCAAATGATTTAGACGCCACCGAACTGTTGGACGACCATTCAAATATATACATCCTATAGAAGGTTTAACGCGCATAAAATACTCGCCACTTCATCACCGTTCATTCACAATGGACTGCACCGCAGAGACGCTAAATTGTTTAAATTAATGTCTTCAATTTAATATCATAAATACATACGCGTACGTATTGAAACAAAATTATTTTTCTCCAATGAACCACCAGCGGAGTAACGCGAATGTTATATTTTAATTAAATAGCGATTTTGGTTTTTTCAGTTTTTGAACGAAACAAAGAATGTATTATTTTTACAATGGCGTGATTTTTTTTATTTTGTTTACGAACATTTTTGTGTAGGGAGTGTATTTGGATGATTATGACATCCGTTACTACTTTCCGGGAGCAAATCGTACACGCTTAGTATTTTATTTTACACGTTTTTCGATTTTTCTAATAGTTTTTCCTTAAGAGTAACAAAAAGACAATTCAAAAACACTCGATAAATTATTTATTGTAATTATTAATTATTATAACGTACTAACGTCGTAACAGAATCGTTTTTCAATTGCGGCGATTTATTATCGCTTTCGAATTTTACATAATAATATAACTTTGAAATCTCTGTGTTCAACTTAAACCAACGTAAATATCAACCGTGGCTCTCGCACCTTTTTTTACATTTAGTTACGTAATTGGTACAAACACACGCACGTGTGATCTATAAAGACAATATATTATGATAAATATACAATAAAAAAATGTATTTTTTGAATTTGCAACATAAATTATAACTTTTAAGATAAATCATTTAAATCCGAGAGTAAATCTACGTAAACATATGTAAATATATATATATATATATATCGTTTTATCTAATCGAAAGTTTTATCCCGTTATTTCCATTTTTAAATATTTGACTAGTTTAATTTTTGTCCTTAAATTCTTGGAACACATTTTAAACGGGTTTTAAAAAATTGTTTTAACTATACGCGACTAATAATTTTTTACAACGACGAAACTATATACACGAAATGTGCTGATAACACGTTGCAATTACATAGCATATCACATCAGTATATACACACATGCGACTGATAGAATATAATATAATCCGACTGTTTGATTTATTTAAATATATGTAGTATATTAGGTACACGTGGAATATAATAATCTAATTGCGCACAATGAGCGAACAATTGAACGTACAGCATAAATACTCGGTTGTGCTGTCATAAAACTCGTTATATATATATATATATATATATATACTTGCATAATAGATTACCGACAGCAGATGAATGTACTTTATTTAAAAATATAGCAATATAAATATTAAAATAAACGTTTTTCATCTTAAAAACATTCCCTCTTCTCTGTTATCCAAGTAAAATTATTTAAAATTTTTAATTTAATATTTAAATTTTAAATTAAAAAAAAGAAACCGCTACTATTAGTGTTCGCATTTTAGTGCATTCCGTCAAATTCCCAACCGTAATTAAAATATAATTGTGGATCGTTGTTTTAAAAACTGAAAACTTTTAGACTTTTCTAAAAGACCATTATTAAGTCTGCACGTTTCAAACAATCAATTCGTGAGTTTTACCGACATTGAATTTAAAAACAAATAAAATCCAAGATGCCATCATCCGGTCATAATTTTAATTGACAAAATAAAAACGATTGTCTACTTACGGATAAATTGTACATTAACTGCGGCGGTTTGAATACCTGACGAAAATAATGATACGAAAAAGAGAAAAAACGAAGTCGAACAAATTCTGTACATCCAACCCAATAATGATGTTTTTGCCATTGATATTTGAATTAAACTTAATTGGATTTCAATATAAATGATAAATGATAAAAAAACGAACTTACATACTGCATTTTTAAACAAAAGCCTCTACATTTTTAATACATTAAATTATAACCAAAAATTAATATACGTTTAAATATATGTTTTATTTATAAAAAAAGCAAACTAGCATCGAAAAGTTCTCATTAAAAAAAATCTTTGACAAACTATCTAGGGGTAATAAAATACAAAATTATTATAATATTTTATTATTTGCTATACCTCAAGATGAACATTTAAAAAAACATAGTATCGTAATCAAATAATGTTTTCATTAAAAAGTATTCGTCGAATTGTTTAACCTGTAGGTTCAAGTATTCATTGTAAAACGGAATGTAAAAAAGCGAACAAGTTAACGATTACTATACACAAATGAAATATCTTGTAAGTATATGTAGTACCGACGTATTTGATTAAAACACAAATATCAATGTACACACAACACGTGTATCTGAATTATAAAGTCAATTATAACCATATATAATGAAATAAATTCTATATATTTCTATTATTAAGTATAATTATTTATAATATTCTAAACCTTTAATTTGAAATTAATATTTTATACGTCGGATGCGAGACTACTTTATTTGTAACTTATACTAAAAACAAAACTCCTAGCGTTTATCGTATATCATTATAAATGAACTTCAATTTTAATTATAATATAAATAATATTATGTATGATTTTTAATGTTCTACATTTAATATATTTTATTTAAGTATGAAAATATTGTTATTCATAAATATTATTCATTATTAGAAATTAAACATACACCAACAATTTAAAAAAAAATATATTAATTTTGATAAGCTTAAATGTTTACTACTTTTTATGCGCGTATGGGAAATATATAGGCGTTTATAATAGAAAATTCTTAAAAAATATTCTGGAATTCCAAGAAATTTTGCAGAAAAATAGTTTCCTCGACGGTATTTTTGCTAAAAATCCAATTTAGCCGCCACTCCCCCATCCCATTATAAAACAATTTTTAAAGGTATTTAGACACATTAACAATACAAAACCGCAAAATTTGACGAAATTAATTAAATTTAACTAAAATTTAAAAAAGTTTGACCGAAAAATATATATTAGATTCGATTCTAATATTTATGATCGATATGTTTAAAATTATTGTTAGAAAAATATAAGTACATAAGTATTTATTTTTACAGTCTGATTTTAATGTTTATCTATAATGGTGTAGGCCATGAAAAAAAAACAATACGGACAAGAAGGGTTTTGAAAATATTGTTTGAGAAAATATGTAAGACGATATATCATGCGTCTTTGAAGTAAATAAAAAAACGAATTACCGCACTCACGAGATGAATAATTAATGTAAAATAACATAAAAGAACGGTAGACGGCTTTTAACAATTTATATATTGTTGTGTTGGAAACGTAATCGTAAAAAACATAAGATTTTTTATCTTAAGGAAATCCGTCGTACTATCTTTATTTTATACATTGTTTTAAGGGTAACTTGCACGTTTTGAAAATATAAAAATTGACCAACACACATTGTCATTATTATGCGCGTACCACGATGTACAAACACACTGCGGTAGTGGATAACGTCGCAAACAAAAAAATATTTAATCAAAATGTAATAACGTAACGCACGCACATACGCACATATAAAGTAACTATATATATAAAAGTAAATAGTAAAAAATTAAACAAAACTTAAAAAATGATCTCAAGTATCAAAGCTGGATAAATTACTTACCTAAATTAGTTTAGTTACTTTTAAAATTTTGGTTATCATTCTATTATTTTGCAATTTTATGATTATTATAGTTTATAAATTTTTTTACTTTAATATAATTAAAAAAATAAAACACTTTAAGAGTAATTTATTATAACGAACAACGATAACCCGATAATGAGTAACTACGTGACAGAAAAATACTTATCGAAGTTACAAAAAAATTTTAAATGATTTTTTAACTTCTAATACGTTAACTAAAACTAAAAAGTAACTGGTTAAGTTAAGAGTGAAATAAAAGTAACTTATTTGTAACTTTGTTAGCTAGCTATAAATGCCTCGGGTATATGTCGTTGAGTAGTATATCATACAGTTTTACAAGCCTTCAAATATGAATATGCTCGCACCGTATGTGTTAACAAACTATAACCGTGAGTATATACATCAAAGGTGTGCTCAAGGGGATAGTTCATGGAGTTTAACTTCCTTCCATTTAAATTAATCGATTAAATAATATAAGATTTTCAGTGACAAATCCCGGAAGCAATTTTGTCGACAAAATATTAAAAAAAAAATTTCAATTTTTAATTTATATAAAATTTATTTGAACGCTTTTCTATTTCATTAACACTGATTACCGACTATATTTCAGTTATTAATGTTGAATTCGGCTTGTGGGCGATGATTAAAATTTGTATATCCGCGTTATAATTTCATACGTCCAGAGTGTTTATGATATTGATATTATTCGTAATTATCAATTACAGTAGTATGATTCATAGTATTATTCACGAAACGAATTATTTACACGTTTATTGTATTAATCTATTAGATAAAATATCAAAGTAGAATGATATAAATTTCTTTTGATGCTAACATCTTATAGAAAACCATACGGTTCGGAATTCTTAATATTATATTTTAACCTACAACTCCATCCTCTTCATAGAACATATATATATATATATATATATATATGAGATAAAGAACTACATAATATTTATTATATAACACGTTGTATGTATATGTAATATAATTGACCTGCCAGTGCACGCGCGACAAAACGAACGCACCACGTCGGTGTACACATATACACACGTTTTCTTAACGATCGTATATTATAGTTATTAGCCTTTATTAGGACAAAATCCGGCACGCTAATACGAATACAAAACAGACACGGCACGATAGAATGAAGTCTATTCCAGATTTGGGTGTGGAATTCCAGTCGGGCGGTTATACGCCATGCATGTGTGTGTTCTTTGCTCGTTTTTCCCTTTCCTCCTCCTCCAACACACACACGCGCTGCATACCCTCCCCACGGGTCAACTCCGTTACAAATGAATATTGCCTGTAAAAGGAAACGTCCGGTAGTGCAATGTATATGTGCATATGTGTGTAGACATCTGAACACCATTGGTCACGACGACTTCGTTATCGTCTTCGTCTATACCGCGTGTGTGTGTGTGTGTGTTTATATAGTTAGTTCGCAGTCACCGACGACGACGACGTTAACGCACATACCCAGTTAATCCATCCCACCAAGCGACGACAACGACGATGACGCCGCCAGGGAACGTAGCAAGGGATATACAATATTATATATATATATATATATATATATATATACTCACTTTACGACCGTTACCCTCCTCTCGCTCCATTATTCAACCCGGTGAACATACAGGGCGATCCAAAATTAGTTTAAACGGCAGTAAACGAAAAATAAATCCATTAATAAAATATTACTTTGACCCAACGCTAGAGGAATTTCTGACGAAATGTGTAAAAAACGACAATTTTATATGAGATATATAAAATACATACACATATGTAGATACGCGCTTACATTAAAAAAGCATACAGAATTAACTTATAATTAAACATAATGTTTTTAAACACTGCGAGTAGTTTTTTTAGTCTTTTATTTATTGCACATATATGTAGTTTATAGATAAATTTACAAATATATTGAAAGTAACTTTATAACGTATCATTAAGTATTTTAGATACTACACGAAAGTAAAAAAATTTAACGATGTCAATAATTTAACACATGTATATATATACATAGGAATACTAAATACAGGCGCACACACAATGTACACCAATAATACACGAATCAATAAATAACGTGTTTCCGAAATATATACCCAGCTCTATAATAAACACGATTTTCATAATTATATTCCAAAAATGTTTATCACTGAGAATTCCTAGCCATCTCCTTTCACCTATCGGATAGGACATGATATTCCAATCACTCTGTAACACATTCCACACAACACCTATATTCTGTGTCCCGTTGTTCTGGTCCCGCGGAATGACTGAGGACGTGGTATTTTGGTCATAGCAGGTAGTGGATATAATAATGTAATAATAGTATGGCAGTTGGCGATATGGTGCATTCACACAAATCGACCGTCGTGCACATCCGGTTCAGGAAATACGTGTACCATCCTGTTTTTATAATATATAATATATATGTTATTTATATAGACCGATAAGGTCAATTACCAAATAGTTACATATACTAGAATAACCTACATTATATATATACAGCTTTTGTTATTATTTATTTCATCGGCAAAAATGTTTTTGTAACAGAAAGGATCATAAATCCATTTAGATGTGTTCGAGTTCTCTTCTAATACTGTATATTTCCGATTCAATTTAAATCTACCCCGAAAACTAAGTTAAAAAATTAAGTCACCTTGAATAATACTTTAATTTAGTGATATTTATAGCTGCAAAGTACTATGTAAAAATAAAAACGCCTATTATATATTATGTATACATAAATTTGCGAAGAGCGTATACGAGAATTTTAAATCTCTTTTTTTAAATTATGTTAAATTGTTATTGATACACTTAGTATGCATGTATACTATAATTTATCTTTTTTTTTATTTTTAAATCGGCAATACACTCACTGGCCCGGAATGCCTGAAGGCAGTACTTCGGACCAGTGAGTACTATAATTTATCTAATAAACCACAAGCAGAAACCCAAATTGAATCTCAAAATAAATTATCCATTGAGATATAAGAATTTGACTTAAAAAATTTAAAACACACCACGTATAATATATTTATAACAATTGAAATCGTATTTTATAATAAAATTCAGGTTGCTGAAACTCGTATATTTTTACTACTTGACCAATATTTATAAAATAAACACAAATTAAGAATTTTATTATAATGTAATGTTGCACGTCAAGACATTTTGCCGGAAATTAAAAAAAAATTTAATTGTATTTTAAATACGACTATTTTTAATAATTTGGATATGTTAAAAACAACAGAAATTAAATTATATACAACATTCAAAGCTTTAAAATGAAATAATTATGATTCTGTCAGAAATAAGTTTTCAAAAATAAGCAATAATATTATTATTCATAAACGTAAAATATATGTATATAAATAAATATACATATAACTTACATATTTATTTATACGTATTATACGTATTTATACACGTATGCAAGTGAATATGCAACTATAGCTTTAGAAGACTATTTTTTTATAATTATTAGGTATATTATATTATACAATTTTTAGGTTTCCGCGGTCAATCATAATTTCATCAATAGTGCAACAGTGTATACCTATTACTATGTTATACATTTAATTGAAAATCACTTATGACATTATATAAACAATTAAAAAAAAATACCCATTTCACCGGGTATTTTACCCATCATGTGACGTGATATTCACAAGGACATAGACTCTATTTGGGTCATGTATATCACTTAACAAATTCCAAGGCTCAATTCGTAAATTTATCGTAAGTAAAAATTATCACCATATATATATATATTATATATTCGAAATTCTATAAAAAATTTTGTATTAAATTTTATATAGTACCTATATATATACCATTATAATATATTAATGAATCGAAATAAAAATGGTCTTTAAATAATAAAATATACAATATTTTGTACCGTCGAAATTATTATGCAAAACCATTAGAAAAATGTGTTTAAAAGAAATTTCCATTACTCCAAACACCTACGCTTACAACTGATCGACACTGTATTATATACATATTTTTTTTGTATATATCTGTACAACTATATTAGTAATAGAAATACAGCCCACGCCATCAACGTAATCCAAACGAAATCTCGTAAACCAAAAATCGATGTTTTCTCTTTTTAATATAACGATTAGAGATAGAAAACAAAATATCACGCCTCTAATTCTACCTACGTTTATAAATTTTACATAAAAGACTCAAATATAATAAAACAAAAATAATACACGTTTTTCATTAAACATATTACTTATTTTAAAATATTAATACAGACAATTTAATAAGCGATATGCATATTGAAATGGTGTTTAGAATTAAATAAAATATAATTGACTCTTTAGAAAGTAAAAATCTTAATATAGAGACCACCCACTCATATTTTATAATAATGAAATGTCCATAAACAACGGATATGTGAAGAGTTAGGCGTCATTAAAGCAGACAAAATTAAAAAAAACACATGTCGATTTCGCTACAGTCGTTATTTCATTTAAATGTAAATTTATAGTATTAATACCCCGACCGACATACATCGTTTTTAAGCTTTTGTGCAGGCACCGCGTTTTCACATCTAAGTTTCGTTCTCGTACATAATTTATAACAACTTATGACATACAATAATTTTTCTAGCTTCAAATAGTTAACCCAATTTAATCTAATTGAAATACATTTTTCAGCTGTCAAGGATTAAATACAGAATACATAACACACTAAATTCAAAATTAATTAAAAATCACGATGCATTTTATTTACATATATGACCAACAAAATATGTTGTGCCAAAAAATGTAAATAAATATTATTTTATCGAAGATTATAATATTATAAGTATGTATAGTATTTACGTACAACGTGTTTTCCAATCTCTTTAAGGAAAAAAATCGTCGAAATAATTAAAATATATTACGTTAGATATATTGAATAGCGTAAATGAAAATATCACGATCAATGTAAGTTGTTATTTATAAACATAATATTATACCTTAAATTTTAAATCAAAAATTAAGAATAAAGTACTTATAGAAAAATACATAAATAAATATCTTCTTCTTCCTCGTCTTATTCTCCTAGCTATTTGGGGTCGGCCACCTTAGTCCTCAACCTTCACTTAACTTGATCTCCCACATCATTCACGCACACACTCGCAGTCCTCATATCACACTCATTCCCGTTCAACCACTTCTTCTTTGGTCTTACTCTTCCTCTTCTTCCTCCCACGCTCAATTCCATAACTGTTCTTACTGCTTCCGAATTTTCTCTCCTCATAACATGACCAAACCATCTAAGTCTATTCTCCCTCATTTTATCCATAATCGACGCTATATTTATGCTTCCTCTTATATATTCATTTCTTATCCTATCTTCTCTTGTCACCCCACTCATCCATCTAAGCATTTTCATCTCGGCTACGCTCATTCCTCTGCTGTATTTACATATATAAATATTATTATTATCATACCATCTGTCGCCTATATCATATACACAAATACGAAATGCACACACACAATTGCACTATATTCTCGATTTTGAAAGTGAATGTCAAACTATACGTCATCGTTATCTCCCGCCCAGATGTGTGTATATTTACACACTATCAGTCAAAACCAATAGGAATTTTGCACTCGTGGTACACATCGAGCTATGTAAAAAAACCGACACTTATTCTTCCGAACGGGGAAGTCAATATAATAATAATCGGTCGAATGGACCGGAGAATCCATTCGACCGATTATTTGATCACCGTATTTATAATAACACAACCCTTTTTACGGTACAACAGTGACCAGATGTCATTTTGTATGCGCATATAAGTATTTGAATGGCCGAGTTTGCAAACACATCGATGCGTGTTCAAACGTGATGTTAATTGATGTGCAACAATCACATTATACACACACACACACACACACACACACACACACACACACACACACACACACACACACACACACACGCACACGCACACGCACACACACACGCACACACACACACATAAATTGTATAATGCATTCTCCAAAACAAATCAAGTGGTTAATCGAATCACTTCAATGTAATAACGAGAAAAATGTGTCTCGACAAGAAATTGTGGTTTAAGAGATAAAATTTAAAAAAATATATGGACTACAAAGTATATATACACCTAGGTACCTATGACTTTCTTCAGTGACAAGAATTCTCGTTCGATTATTTACCCGTATCGAACATATCAGCAAATTCAATTAGGAATTTATACTGACAATTTTCTTTATATAATAACTCATATAGACGTCCAAATTAAAAATGGAATGTCAGAAATAAATCTCGATCTACAATTATCCAATATTAATGTACTACTATAAACGTAAATAATTGTCTATTAAACAATGACTACCAAAAAACTCGTTATAATTTATTATTTTACTTTAACATTTTTTATACTATATACAAATGTATACTAAAAACTATATATCTAACTTCATAGTTTATACACGATATTTAAACTTTTTAAAACTATACGCGCTTGAATCCAAAAAGAATTTGTAATTGTCGTCAACTATGTACTTATTATTCAATGTAAGCTAATGAACAATTACTTAAAATTGATATATAATTATATAAGTAAATTTTATTTAAATTGTAAATATATATTACAAACACTCGGTGTTTTGATCCAACTTCACCCAGACTGAATATTATTATGAGTGTAGATATCATCTTGTTTTAATCTTTAAATCGTATTAAATTAAAAATATTACAATATTTTAAATAATACAATGCTAATTATTTATAAGAAACCGTATTTACACCGTTTAAAATATCTATGACGTAAAAGCAAATACACAATTAAACAACTACCTTAACAACATTGTTTACACATGCATAAAACTAATTTCTCATTATAGAACATGAAAATAATCAGTTTAATTTTCCCAATTTATGGAAAATTAAATAATTTATCAAACCATCAAAATCACAAATCGGTTCAGAAAGAATTCCACAATTTGACCAGGAAATTATATCTTACAGAAATATATATATATCACGGTATTGTTAGAATTTTTAACATAAGACTGCATAAACCACTTGAATTCAGAACAACCAAATGTCTATACATATTAAAATAGTTTTAAATCAATCCGTCTGGTAAAATATAAAAAATGGGTCATTCAGAACGGGTTTATAAAACATTTATTGAGAAAACAAATCGTATTTTCATCTGCAAATTATATACTTTAATCAAATATCATGTAAATATAAAAAAAATTTAGTTCTATTAACAATGACTTTGGCAAGGGTTCCTATACACACGTCTATGGACTCCATGTATTCAATAAAACAGAGAAAACGCATGTGACAGACTTTTGGCAACGTTACAAGTTCGTTTTAAACAAAACATTATTTTATATATCTGTAATGCAATAGCAATATTTGCCACCAATTATACGACATACAGATTTAAAAATAATAAGGTTTACTTCTACGTTTTATAAAATCAATCGTCATAATGCATTTTAATGCCAAAAAAATCTTCCATCGATAGAGAAATATAAAGATAACCAACTCTCATTTTCACAAATTCATCTGATTCAAAAAATAATATGAATACTTAAATTAATATAATTTTATATATACCTACCTGTTGTCCTATCGTATTCACTTATAACTATCACATTTAAATCCTCTAAAAACACGCGAGTATTGAAATGTTAATCACTTCCATTTCCATCAAAATAACTCGTAATATCTTAATGTATAAAAATGTATAAGTAAACAACAATTACTAATTACACGAAAAAAACTACATTACTACGCAAACATTTAACACATTAAACGACTCTTAATACTATTTGTTTGTACTTGATATATTTTATAATTTATAAAATATTTATTAAACTAATAAAATCCAAAAAATTATTCATAATACTATAAAAAAATAAGGGATCTTCTTATTTTGTAAACAAAACTATCACCTTATATTAGACTAAATGAGATTGAAACAAGACAAAACACAGTCTAAAATTAATTTTAAGTGTTTTATAAATATGATAAATGGATCTTTTCTCGTAATTTTGGAAAAATTAAAGGTAAAATACAAGTTTTTTAAAACTAAAATTTTATATTTAGAATGTAGGCATTCGAATTTCTACACACTTTCTTTAAGGTACTCTCATTTAAAAAGAAGCTATTTAAATATGTTTTAGAAAACAAAAATGCAAAAAAGTATTCAAGTACCTTAATTTTTTCTCTTAAATATTACGCCAGTCAATAATAAAATAATTTTTGTTAGAAAACGTTTCTTTTGTACAATTCTAACTCATTTTTACACTATATAAGTGACTATGTTTTTGAAAAACAAACATATTTATATAACTATAGGAAAATATAAACTGGACAATAATAGTTTTAAAACAAACTAATTACCATTACAATTACTTCCATGAAGTATTTCAAACGACTAAAAGAATTAATAAATATGATATTTCACATACTAATACACTAGATACCCAATTTTTTTTAAAATTTTATCTAATAAAAAAATTACTTTTCACGCACACCTACTATACAAAATAACGTTTGTTTGTGGTTACAATCAACTCAACAGTCATTCACAAATTATACAAGTTCATTCAACTTGAAAAAAAACTATAACAAGAACAATGATCAACAGAGCATAGAACAATAAAGAAATATTCTACGTTGGTTAAAGTATTTATCCGTGTAATGATTATTCATAGAATAAAATTAAATAAAGAAAAAATCAAATTTCGATTATCAAATAAACATAATTACGGTCATTAATCGTACAATTTCATTTGAGTAACAATAAATATAAAAATAGTATGGACAATTATTTTATTACAATCATCAAACATATATATTTGTTATTATGTAGGTAGATGTTATCGTGTATGTATAAATTCGAAAAATTCTAAACACCATCGTAGCCATTTTTTATTATTCATTAATTAACAAGCAACCTGTGTTAACATTTTTAAGTTACATGAAAAAAATACTAACTAAAACAGAGACTACTCAGCAATTAAACATTACTCAGCTACTGAAATATTATACAGGCTTTCGCGAAATATATTTTACAAGTTAACTGTGTTATTTTAACAATATTTCTACCCCACCATGTTTTATATTTTTGTATTATCATATTTGCCTAGGTATTCTATGATTGTATACAGATTTTTAATTCTCTCTTTTGCAATAATAACTATGATAAAAAAACCTATATGTGGCGAATTATATCTTTCTGAAACAACTCTGAACCTTTGAATTTTCATGAACTAGGATTGATGATGTAGTAGTAACATAATATGTAAGTACCACCTATGTATAAATCAGTATGAAATACGAATAATGTACCTGAGTTTATACTTCAAAATTATGTTATTTAAAATACATAACAAATAAATTTATAACACCACACTGTTCATTCGGTCCTAACACTTGAACAATATACATATTTTATTAGACGAAATTCCAGGAAAAACATTACAAAAAATATATATTTAAAATAGACATGCACCGTTTGTATTGTTTGTACTTCTAAAGTATCTAAATTATGAGAACAAGAATTAAAAATATCAAAATAAGTGTACTCAATCATGTTTTTCGAAATTTGTCAAGGCGTCAAAACTATATTGTTTGCATACTAGTACTGAATATGTTGACAATTTATATATGCAATCATAGTTAAAAAGTGACAGGTCGCGGAAACATTTAATGAAAATTCACTGTTAACAATGATGATGATTTTGAATGATATTACTAAAGGAAAAAAGAAGTAACAAAAAATGGGAGTGAGAGGAGAATATAAGAAATGTCTACTCCCACTTAACGTATCATCATAAATAACAATATACATATTCCTATATTCCGAGTGGATGACTCAGAACTTCTCAGAACTACTTAATCAATAGTCATTGCACAGAATAAAACACCTAGTTGAATTTCGAATCTAATTCTTTATGCGAATATTTTTATCATGTTAAGCATTTAAAGATAAACGGGTAATTTTTTTTTTATAATAGGTACTTAATAAACACTACAATTTTACTGTTTTTAATAAGATTAATTTGTTAACAGTCTGGGTTATACAGTCAAGAATCATTAAATTATATCAAACCTATAACATATAAGCATGAATTATTTATAATTAGTACCCAAGTATCAAACTAGTTATCTACAAAACAACATATTGTTACTTAAAAAAGTACAATATTAAAACAGTCTCCTTGAGTTATGATAAATAATAATATTATTATTTATTATAATTAGGATGCTGATAAAAAATATTTATATCTTAGTATTTAGTATATTAAACAATTATCCAAATGCCATAATTGAACTAAATATATACAAATTGATTTGGTAAATTTAATATTCCTATGTTGAATCATAATCAATAAAATAAATAAATAATACGTAAACCGTATTTATCATTATAATTTTTGAAATGTCATACATAACAAAAATACAGTTTTGTCAACTTAAATATAATATTGAGCACAGATTAGATTAAACAGTCCAAAAAATATTAGGTAAGTAGGCACTTTTTTTTTTAAACCTAGATAATATAGATCAGTTACCTACCTATAATTTAATTCAAAATTAGGAAAAATGAACTGTTAAAATTGTATTCATTCGTATGATAGTCACAAACCACAGATTTGATTACCTAATACCTAACTATAAAATGTATTTATTATTCCAAACATGGAGATGGTTCACACACATTATCATAACACGATAATATGTGTTTTAAATTATGAGATACCCACTTGTTGTTTTTAACGTATAAAAATAAAATATAATATAACAAATTTTTTTTAAGATCAAATTGATTTAAGAATAAATCTAAGTAGATACATAGTTTACCTCAAAAATTTCCATAAGAAATCCTATTACATTTTATTGTACTTGGTAGTTGAATATGAATATGTATATTTATTTATTTATTTAATGAAGACTATAAGAAATTACAAAGGTAATAGAAAATACCTATTATAAATTTATTGATCAATACCTATGGTAGGTTTTGCAGAAACTGACGCACTGTACGAATATCAATAAAAATAAATATTTAACCACTTCATTAACTACAAACTAATGTCGTATACATGTAAAGGGGTCCTAACGGACAAGATAACAAATAAATAAATAATTACAACTCTCGCATATTATTCTATAGAATGTCTTTACATTTTCATAAGATGTAATATTAGTTTTACGTCTCAAGTTTCACATAGTAAGAGGTAAGCACAAAGAACTTGTATAAAGAACTTAAGTAAAATCTCGATAAAAACGAATTTCGAACCATATTTAATTGGGTACAACTGGTACAAATATCTTGACACTACAGTTAAGATCACTATAATATAGTTACTTAAGTACCTACCTACTGTACAAAAATATCGCAACAAAATATCTCGTACAACTAAACACGAATCTATGTCCATCTACAGTGATTATATGTCCAAATCGCATCATGGTAATAATAATACGCTATAAATGCACACACACAGACTAGATTTTATAGACAATTTACAACAGATTTGTAATAATAATAACGAAGACAGTAATCAGTTTATCAACCTATCGCAGTCACCAAACATGACAGTAGTACTCATCGACGTATTAAACGACAATGACCATTTACTGAATAACTCGTCGAGAGATCTAGAGCGATGAGAGGGCGGCGATGGTAACCTACACACATATGGTATTTGATAGCACGAACCGTCTCCGGGAAATATCAATTCGGAGGGAATGTATCGTAGTCGTGGTGTCGGTCACTAGGGTCACGACACCCGTCGACGCGTAGGATACCGCCGCCCACGGCGACCCGACCAAATCGGACAGACGACGACACGGACACCGCGCAATGGGCGAACTACACGAACTACAACTAAACGGAAATCAAAACGTCGAAGGCAGCGACCATCCACTTACCTTTTCGGAACGCGAGCTAAACGCGGTTGATAGATGCGACACGGAATTAGCGAAGAAACGACCCGTCGACTCACGGACCGTAATTGGAACAAATTAATTCGCACGTACACATTGCGCGCGCCGCCGCGGCTAGTAGAGAAAACACACGCACACGCACACGCCAACGTTCTATTGACGCACACACACGTACACACCAACGACAACAGTCGATGTAAAGCGTGCGCGCACACAGACACACACACACAACGCGAACAGAGTTAATAAAACGCGTAAGCGACGCACGCCCACCGCGACGGTAAACGGCGCGACTCGGGGGACGAACGAAAAACGCGACGAGCAACGACCCGACAGCGAGAATGACGATGACGATGTGATCAGTAGTGACGACGGGCACTAGTGCGAACTGTGCGAGCCATGAACAGTCGGCGGTCCGCCGTCTTACCGTCGACGTTTCCGTGATGAACGTACGGGTTCCCACTCGCCCAAAAAACCCAGTGCTGCCACCGGACGTGTAGTTCGCCGTGAACGGACAATTGCCCGCGCACTTATAAACGCCCCACGGTCGTGTTATTTTACTACCCGCGGATATATATTGAATAACCTACGTTGGAATAACAAGTACCTGCCATTTGTCGTACGAGTATCCCCGTACATTAAACGACGTACCAAGTGGCTGATAAGCGGTGGTGGCAATGGGCCAAAGGTACGTCTTGGGCCCCACACGCCGGGTGTGTTGTGACGTCATAACGTTGAACTATAGATAACGAATTGTAGCCGTCCGTCGTTGGGTCGCCGCGGATTAACTATATATAGAGAAACATGTACGAAAGTACTATGAAAATAAAATATTAATAAAATAGAAATACGACGTTAGTTACGAAATATACACGGAACGACGGTGTCTATATCTATATATATATATTGTGTTAAATTTTCTGTATTCGATGTATTACGTGATAACGCGAAAAACATTGAGAAATGGTTCGAATTAAATCCTATAAATTTATTTATCTATCAAATAAATTATTATATAATATTTTACGTAAATTTAAAAAAAAAACCCTGATAAAACGAGATACTTTGAAATTATTCCAAGCGCAAACGTTACATAATAAAACATTGGGTAATTATAAAATCGATTAATACATTTTCTAAATTACGCAACATTAAATTACTTTGGTAATTGAACGTTATTTTGTTCAAAACGTCCGTCAAGAGTTTCCGTAGCGAACTTACAGTGATCGTTATAGTGTTGCCTTCCAAGTTCCAAAGATGAGACCTCACAATTTGGTAATTTCGTTATTCCTAAACGAAATGAAACTATTTTAACCCCGACTTTCACTTTCTGTGCTACTGCGACGAATAAATCTCACGACGTATTTCCAAAAATGCTTTTCGGTTTGAACCCCCTCAGCCTATATGGTAGGATTGAAAAATCGAAACGGATTCAATCGTTAAAATTGGCAGAATAATACGTATATACATATTTAGGCACTTTTAAAGACCGCGAATCAAAAAATGAATATAACAAATATACAAATCTACGCGAACGATATCACAACAAAAATTAGTCGCATATTACAGTCATCGAAATCGTATGGAGCGCGATATATATTCGTAAATATGATATATTTATTTACAAAACGATAATTAAAATAGCTAAAACGTACTATTATTTTTTATGCCAACACGTACGTATAGGTAAGTATATATAAATAACATCGTTTATCAACTCAATTGAACATAATCAAATATTTACCATCAATTGTACTAGCCGCGTTGCAATTCTTAATCATTTATGTCGGCAAATTTAAAATATTAGTTCAATTTTGTCGTCTCGTATATGCATATACGAGACGACTTAATGTTGCATATTATTCTTCGACGTTCGATCGTCCAACAAAAACGTAAAACGAATAATACGAGTTTGTTGAGGGGTTTTTAAAAAATGTTTACGAGATGCGCGCAACAAATGTTCACCTACAATAATTGAAGTTTAACGTTTATACTCTACCGTACATGAATTTTTTGTGTAGGTGTTTACAAATTTAACTGCGTACCCCTATTGACCTATATATATACACACACGCTAGTGTGTTATTTACTATAGAGACGAGTCATAATACATTGTTTAAAGATCATTTGCAAATTGAAGTCGTGACGAATCAGATGAGCAAAACAAATTGAAGGTATTCGCGTATATTCATCATCATCATCATTAATAA
>JAIPRN010000032.1:0-144738 GCA_025469175.1 Geopemphigus sp. TES_GeoC_2020
ATATATATATATATATTTTTTTTTTTTTTTTGAATACGTTCGATTTGTGTTTTATTAGAGTTGTACAAAGTTACAAAGTTGCGATAAATTTACCCGGAATAGTATATTGTCATTATTCACTCGAAATAATTATTTTCGTAATTGTAATTCGTCGAAATACGTTATTTTTCATTACGAATTTTATATTGTTATGTACCTGTTCAGACAATTTATAAAATTAACCTCTCGGCGCGCTAGCTCTTCATGCGCGTCCTTGATGGTTTTTATCTCAAGCGAATATATACGTCCAATTTCGAATATATATAATCCAATTATATATTACCGATTTCGGATTCAAATTTATCGAGCGTGTGAAACGCGAGAAAAACATATTTTTGTATAAATATGTTTTCGTACTTATTACAAACAATAGGTTAATATTACGATAAAATGTGTTAGACGTATTTTGTGTTAATCGCAGGGTAATATAAATATTTCGTATTCGTATAATTACTGTATTTTGTGTATACGTATGTACATGTGCACAGTATACTTGAACCTACGCTATTTAAATTATGATTCTACATATTTCATAATAAAATGTCTGCAAATTAGCGATTATCTTAAAAATAACATTTATAATAGAATTTTACGAAACAAATTGCTTCTATTTTATATCGTAAAATATCAACGCGATCTCAAGAACCAAGTTATTGACCTACAACAGTTCAGAATAAGGATTTTTGAATAATATGTTCGTCGTTCGGCATACAATTACACCCAAATGTTACGTGTATAATGTACTTAAACATTATGTAGAGATTAAATTAATCACAAATTGCGCGTATTTAATGATCCATTTTTATTATAGATTTAGTCGATTAATATCCAGGCTCATACAGCCGATATATAATTTAATTGAAATTAATTGACGAGTAATTATAATAACATCAAAAATCGTGTTACTACGGTTCTGGATTATTAAAAACCACTGTTTGATTTATTACGACGATATTATTTTTACTATATATTTTTAAAAATATTCTTTTCAGTTGATTGAATCGAAGCAATATTATATAATTACGTTTGTTCTAAGTCTATCGTCATTATTGTTTTATTTTTAGAAAATTATCAACACTAATAGTATTATTACTATAAATGTTTATAAATTACGCGGTATGTGAAAAAAACATTTCTATAATAAATTATAGAAATTGGAAGTAAATAGTTCAAGAGTTGAAATAAATAATCCAACGATATTTGAAGATGAATAAAATTCGAATTCGGAGATATATTGTAAAATCGTGCTTACGTAAGTTATTTTTTTATTTAGTACTTAAATAATATAGTTTATATTCGTGGTACATAACACAAATTGGTACATTTAAGAACATAAAACGTATATTCGATTCACAGTCATTTTATATATTTCTGTAAATGGCAAGTATAAATAATATATAATGTACGACTTACTCCGTTTGTACTTTATGAAGTTTATATATCTGTATAACCTACAACCTCACAAACAATTACGGACGTTAGTGGATGCCTACAGATGTTTATGTACGGTTCGAGTAATCATTCTTGATTTCAAACCATAAGATAAATAAATCTTTGAAATAACGAAAAACAAATACAATTATCGTAGATTAATGTAATAATTAGTTCGAATCAATAGTTTATTGATTATATATATGTATATATTTTATTGTCTACGACGGCACGGCATTCGTCTGATGTTCACTCACCACTGCGGATTTAATAGATTTGATCGAATTTCTATCTGTTTCTTCATTCGTTATTGGTTGTTCTTTGGAATTTATGTTTTCGAGTTGGTGGTTTTCGTTTTTATTTCGTTGGTCACCATCGATAAACGGATGATGGTACGAACGTTTCATCCACGTCTGACACTTTGGATTGGTTAATTCTATCGCTGTGTAAGCACCATCGTTTTAAGAAATAAATCTTATCGAATTTGAAATTCATAATTATTTTTCACGCGAACTATGTAATATATATATATGAGTATATATATACAATTACCGATTTCTTTCGAGATACGCTTTGGTAACTGATACGTTCCCAAGTAAAGACCCGCCCAATGTTTTTGATCCGTTTTATGTACTCCGGGCAATAAATGTCCTCTGTCGTTCGCAATGACTTTCGTAACAGTCGAACGACCCTTTGGACGATTTAGATGCCATTTCGGAACTTCCCAATTTCCTAATCTTGTCGGTATGTACGCTTTTTCGAACTGAAATCAATATCATTTCACCATAAATAAATAATATAATATACGTTAACCGTTCGAATCTGAATATAGAATACCTGAAGGTATTTATGGATACGACATTACTTGTTCACACACTAGCGCTGATATTAAAATGCAAAGTTGTAAAAGTTCTACGAATTACATGCCTCCTCAAATACTAAATTCGTATTTAACGTGGAAATACGTTCGATCGTACGTAGTGTAAATGGACATAGTTTATTCGTCATAAATATTAACGTTACTCAAAGTCGACATTTTGGCTTATACGTTTTATCGTTTCGTACGAAATAATATATAAAGCCTTATGAACCGATAATAGTACGATTATGGTCGTATATTTTAATTAGCAAACGGATTGACCGAAGCAAACCGATTCCGCCTAATTATTACTAGCGTTTATCGAGTTTTTGAGTAACTTGAGTTTTCGCGTGTACAACCAACAGTGACGTGTACACATAAACGAAAATGTTTTCAATTTCGATAATTTCACCGCCACTTGTCAGCATTGTACGCATTGTCGTAACTATGATGAAAAATGTATACTGTATGTCTATACACGCGGTTTAATTTCCGACGCACAGAAGTGATGTGTATATATATATATATAACAATAAGTATATACACGCATTAAAATATTCGGACAGAAACGCCACTGGTTATAAATACAAATCCTTATAAACAACCCGCCCGAATCGCGCGATTACAATAGTAGTTTTCGCACACAGAAAGCCGCATATTACTGCTCGTCCCTTACCCCTTTATTTATGTAATTACGTATTCACACGCGTGCGCTCCGTTGGTCGGGTTTTTATATTATACTATCGGCTCATATCCGTCGGGATTATTATTATAATTATTGCGAGTCGCGAACGCGTGCGTCCCTGACAATGACGGACGGCCGTCCGTTGTAATTGTTTGTAAACAAAAGATTAGTATTTATTATTCTCCAACAATACGTAGTGTGTAGTCCAAACAAATTCGAACATATTGTACGCGTGCTCGAAATTTTCTCGAACGAGAGACTTCAAGCCAATAAGTTTTCCTCGTGACAATGTTTATTTTCATAGGTTATCGCGTCGATGTTTCTATATCACGAAGTTTTATACTTTTCTATTTTCTTCACTAAATTTTTGTCATTTTGATTTTGGTTTAATAACAATATTACGTCGTATTCGAAATTATCGTTAAATTTTTCACCATTTGTACTATTGCTGTACGTATAAATAAATATAGGTTGTAGGTATATGAAAGATCCGAATGTGGTAAAAGAAACAGCCAATTGTATTTTATTTCTATTTACGTACGTAAATAATTATTATTATTGAACGCTTTTTTATTTAAGAAATATCGATTCCATAATCTAATCGCGGGGGTATATATTTATATAATGTATTATATTCAAACTACAACAATAAAAAAACGTAAGAAATTGATTGATGACTTTTACATTATCCATTGAATTGCTCAAATTCTACGCTTGTCGACCTCATATAGGAACACGTGCGGCAAAAATAAAATAAAACTACCGCCCTTATTGGGCGTACCACCAGGCATCAGTCATATTTTTCGCACACACTGATGTATAAACTAAAAATCTTTTCTTTTTTTGTACAAACCACGTAGTTGTACACGTACTATTAACATTTTTGAACGTCGTTTATTTCATCAGACAACAATAAACAATAAATAATTATGTGCTTTTCGTACGATTACAATTAAGTAGTATTAATTTTGTACCATAGAAATATAATTTCAAATATATATTATTATTCGCGTACATTTGTTTTACTGTATCATTCACTTCATCCAAATACTGGTATTCATAAAAAATGTAATCGTTTATTTCGTGCATTAACCACTCCCTATAAAAATGATAGAATACACCTGCGTAAAACTAGGCGATGGGTCATTTTGGCTTTACTTGTTTATTATTTGTTTTTTTTTTAGTTTATCACTATAGGGGCGGTTCGAGGGGGTTGATTAATGATCAGAAGGGATTTTGTTATCCCTTCGATGCTATACAACATGCTGTTCACCAGCAGTGGTGCTATAACAGGAGGTGAAATTGAATAAATTGTTTTCATATTTTTTTTTAGATATTTAAAAAACTAATCCAACGTGGATTATAACGCTTTTCAATAGATATATTTTTCGTCAGGGAGGGATAAACAATAATATATCATCTGTAGATTATATCAAAAATACTACTTATGCATTATGCATTACCATCATTATTGAGCTATTATAGTTTTAAGCTGAAAGTTAAAAAAAAAAATTATATCTAGTCAATACGTACGTATAAAATAACAAAAAAAAGTAATTATTTGAGAACAAAATAAAACTGCAAATAATTTGTATATATATGAAATAATGTAATAAAAAAGACATTTTTTACTGTAATATCTAAGAACCGTATAATAATCATATATATATATATTTACACCTATCTATAATAAAAATATATACTCAAGTACTTGAAAAGTAAAATTTAATTTATTATTTTGTCTATCCATTCAAAATATCCTATTCAATTACTAACGATCAGTGTTATATTATACTTCTAATTTGCGTTAATTATTCTGCAATATATTGGCTTATATCAACATTTGGTGAACGTTAAAATTACCGTATACCATACTTTTATATATTAATTATTATAGATAATATTCAAATAAATATTATCTATTTCAGTAGCTGCTAAATTAATTTTATCGAATAAAAATCAATAAAAGATTTTTGTTCAATTCTAATTGAATAATTTTCCATACGTTTACCTTTAAAAATTGTACTTGTTTTTCCTTACCATTTAAGGCAAATTATAATGATCTATTTCACTAATTTCGTTATTTTATTCAAATTATTTATATTTTATATCAATTCGAAGTAAAACATTTCGGCGCTGCCATTTATTTATCCAAATATCCGATTTATATATTATTTAGAAAAAATTATGAATAAAAATCGCGACAAATGATAGACGAAATATTATTTAGTATATATAGGTACATTATACTCTCAAAACAATATAAAGTTTACGTCGTTTACCGTACGATAATGGGTAAATCACTTGATACCATCCGAATAATGTTTTCTATTAATAATACATTTCTAGTTTTACGTACGTTAATTAGTAAACTACTTACTTGATTACAAGTGTAATTCTTGGACATGTTTTCATGCGTAATATAAACAAATGTACAATGGTTTGACAAAAAAAAATATTAAGATAAACTAACGTATTGTTACTTTTAAAATACGTATCCAAAACTCGAATAGAGTCCTTATGGCTTTTAGTTTATACTGTGTTGTTCATGTAATATTTTCTACCGTGACAAGCACTCATTAATAACCATTCGCGTTCCTATGGTTACAAACGTTACGTACACATCGGTTTTATCAATTTAGGATACAAGGTTTACAAACTCACGAAAAATTAACTCCAATTTTTGTATACGTTTATCAGGTATAATTAGTATATTGTTGGATAAATGTGTCACGTTGCGTATTATTTTAGGTGGTATATAAATTAATGAATTTACATTAGTACATCGTGTATCGTAATATTTAAAACTAAATTTTCAACTAAAAATGCATTGTCAATTGACATAGTAAACAAATATGTTAAATCAAAAATGTTACGAGCTATCGTTAATTAATAGTCAATCTATTATCGGAAATTAATTGATAATATACAAGAAAATTGATAAAGTAAAATATAGTTATATATACCTACAAGCGTATAATCTTTTTATTATAAATTGTAGTACCAAAATAATCGCGAAATTACCGTCTATATAAAATAAGAATTTACAATTTTTAGAATTATCAAGGACGTATTAAGGGAGAGGGGACAGCAAAAGGCTCATTGTTCTGGGCGGCAATTTTTAGGATCGATCGAGAATCATGAAAATTTGGATCTTTGTATTATACAATCCATATTAAAAATTTAATAATTACATTTACTATTATAGGCTGTGAATATTTTATGGACTAAAGAATTCTATTCCCTCGTACTCCTTCACAAAAAAAATAAAACAAGCGCCGATAAGTGATAAACAAAGGTATTTTGAAACGGTTTTCTTTGTAATTTTCTCGTTTGTGTGTACCACTAAATAATAATTAAGAAATTGGAAAATGTAATATAAGGGTGTAAAATTAAATTTGCGCTCCCTTCTTTGAACTTTAATACGCACCATAGATATACTAATATCGTATATAATATGGTTTATAGTGTTTTGTTATCCTCGTTTTTTACATTTGTAATACGCGTTTTAAAGTACAAGAATTTAAATGAAATATCCTACAATTATACTTGTTTGTAACTATTTACTCATTTTTAATATGTACTCTCGAACAGAATAAAAAATTAATAAAAAAATTCCTTTTGTGTATAATATTTATAGTTTATATTTACTTTGATATTGTCATTTTAATTTTTAAAAATTTTAAGAAATAAATCGATTAAAATTTAAACATTTCAATTTTGAAGTACATATAAATTACGTAATATTTTTTAATAATACGACAACGATTTAACGTATAACCAATTAATGTAAATCATACATTTGAATTCTAATTAAATAGACCGGAATAAATTTTTAAAACTTTAAGCAGATTAAAACTAATAAGCCATTTTTTAAAAATAATCGTTAATCTTTATATTTAATACGGTCCTATTTGTTTATTTACGTTTTTATACCAAATAAAACGAGCGAATTTTTATCATTTTAGAAGTATAATATGTATATATTATCATTTTGGTGTATATCCACGAAGATATTTCATTTCAATGAACGTTTAATTTTATTATTTCTATTTTTCGAATGGTTTGTACTATATTTACTTTTTTATTAACCATATATCTATATAATATTTAATTCGTATTCACATATGATGGTCGTAAAACATAAATAATCACAATTTTTAACGTATTATATTGGAAAAAACCTGTTTGTAACGAAAATCCTCATAATAAAAGGGATAATTCTAGCTCCGCCCACGTGAAGGGGACCGTAATGATTTCTAAAGGGCGTATCAGTTCTGATTGGTTGGTGGCAAATACGCATCTCCTGGATGCTGGGCAAAGCGAGACTTCCACTGACATTCTCGTATTCGCTTTTGACAATTTAACACCGTGTTGTAGTGTGATCAAATATATAGATTTTCTAAACTTGGATACCAAAATCAAAAGGTGAGTATAAAAATACATATAGATGAGATGATATACCTACTGTATAAAAGAATTTTTCATTTAAAACAATATTAATTCGTATATTATTGAGTTTTTAAAATTCCACACGATTTTATTTAAATGAGTTATATATGCTATTTATATAACTTTTTTAATTCGTTACGCTTAAATGTATTTAGAATATAAATATATATGATTCTAACATTAATCTTTATGATAATGTAATATGAAACATTTTGTGACTTAAAATAGTCATAGTGGTTTATTTATGTAAACTGAAATTTAAATATATTAATAATTAATTTATGAAAATATAATGTATCGCGTTTCCGACTTTTATGAAGTTAAAATTATTATTAATTTGTATTTGACTATTAACTTTTAAAAATTTATTATCGATAAAACACTTAATCATTTTTTCAATTGTGTATACTGAATAAAGTTATAATAAATTATAATTTATAATAATAGCGTCAAAATTATAAAAAAATTTTACATCGAGAGCGAATATTATGGCTGTAAGCGAGTACTTTAATTTTTATTTTTTGATAGTTATACGTATCTACTCTTAAATATGATTAATTTATTAGCCAAATCATTTTGTTTCATAAATCGTCGCAAAGTAAAAGACAATTTATGACCTAATTTATGCCCGTGTTTCCTATTTATCTCATTATTCAAATTTATTATGAGAAAATATTAAGAATTGAGACAAACAAAATTAATTTTATTAAAAAATTATTAAATTTACGGTCATATACCTACTTAAAACATTTCCAGTAATCGACCTAAAGTAAAATAATGATGAAAGCAATTTGGAGAATTATGTTGTCCAGAAACGCATTTTTTGAAATTGCATATAATGTCAATACGTAGATTTTAAACGTACATTTTCCATAAGCCGATACAATCCGATACTGTCGGATATTATTATTAAGTCAACATGTAGTTATATCACGTTTGTTATACTTTTATATCATTTTCAAAAGTACACACATTTAATATGATGACTATGGTTAACTATAGTATACGTGGCAACTGGGGCTTATAGAAATCGTACTTCAATAATTAAATCGTCGTTATTACGTAATATAAAAATCATTTAAAAAATGTGCATCGAACTTAATGTCAACATAATTTTTGACAATAAACGTTTAAATGTCGTATCGTTCGTGCGCACACTACTACTAGTCGCTTAAAATATAGTTTTTCGTCGTTGGTATTGTAATATTGTGTTCAGACAACGGCCGCGATACGAAAACCAAATCATCTCGACAAACATACATATTTTATCAACCAATATAAGGCAGTTATTGTTGTTCGGTTGTTTGCACGTGTCTGGTCGGTGGTTATTATCCCTAGGGAGCTGACGAAACGTCGGGAACGTGTCGCCAATATAAAAAAAAAACCTCCGCCTTGCACGCGCATCAATATAACATTAGTATCAACATTATAATCAAATCTATCGTCACGTTCTGGCGTGTTAAATTATTCATTCGAGTTAGCAACTAACAACGTAATCCCAAGAAATCAGTAAAACGTAAATATCTAGATATCGCGTACGATTAATATTTAAACAACAGACGAAATATAAACGCAATAAAAATATTTCTTTCGATTATATTATTCGAAATATACCCGTGTTACTGGCAAAAGTCGAAATCGGGCAAACACCCGAGTAAAACACGAATTAAACACGGCGTGTCTTTTATTTTCGTTCCCATTTACAATCTCGATTTCGTGTTCTTTTCCTGTTTGGTTTTCATTCGAATTACCAATTTCATTTTCATTTCCTATACCATTATCGTTCGCGTTTTCATTTTCTACAAACCGTAGTAAATCATTTTCATCGTTTACACATTATTCGTTACGTTTTCGGGTAAAAAACGACAATTTTAATCCGAAACTAACTTTTTTCCCAAACACGGCTCCATACGGGGGTTATCCGACGCCGAAATGATACGCGCTATTTTTTGGAAATGTATAAAATCTTAATCCTTCATTCCACTTTCCAGATTGATTGATTCGCGTTTTGCATTTCTGACGTTTGCCCGTAACATTAATGTGTGTGTATTTATTTGGGCGAAAAAGTATTTATATATTTATGAGCGATATAGCTTTTGAATTAAAGTACCTTTCTAAAGTAGCGATTATTTCCATTATATCTTGTACAATATTAAAAATATATCGTCACGATTTATGATTTATATAATTATAAATTATATAATACTCGTGCAATAGGTGCTTTTATACGATATACGAAAATAACTTGAAATGACATAATATGTACGTGTTAATGTGTATATATTATGTCCATACTGTGTATAATTTTATAAGTCGATAATTATATTGTTTATACGTATTTATAATTACCTAATTATACAGCGTATATCAACATTTTCTAAGTTCGCTTAATCGTAAAGAATTCTATTTAGACGATTGACGTCATATTAAAATATAATTTACTTTTAAATAAAGTATAATAAATATGTCACGTCGATTATTTCGGTTGATTTTTTAAGTATACATATATAATACATTACATTACATATTTACATATATAGTACTAAGTATATTACGCTGTATACACTATAATTTATAATTATACGTAAATTACGGATACGTAAGCTAATTATTTTTGCCTATAAATAAAAAATATCGCGTTGTACCGTGTGGTTAAAAAATTATACGTTTAATTGTAATTTTAGATGGATTATTTGTCTTGCGGTATGTATTCAATGGCGGATTCTACACTTCCAGATTCTGTAGATACTCACAGTACGCTCCCTAAAAAAAGGTTTTTTTTCTTACACGTTTTTTAACTACACACGACAATATTCGGGTTTGAAATATGAACGCTATTATTAATCGGTGCTCGATTCGATTTCTTTAGCCGCGAGAAAAGTACAGTTACGGGAATGGCTACATTGACTAGAGAAGAACGACGGAGAAGACGGCGAGCCACACAGAAATACAGAATGGCTCACGCTACACGCGAAAGGGTTAGAGTCGAGGCATTCAACGTGGCGTTCGGCGAACTACGTAAATTGCTACCTACTATACCTCCTGATAAAAAATTATCGAAAATCGAAATATTAAGACTCGCCATTTGTTATATTATGTATTTGAATCAATTTCTGGAAGCGTAAATACGATTTATAATATATTCCCCGATTGTACGGGAACAAAGAAATAATTGTATTATCGTCCGGAAATGTTAGATTAACACGTAGCAGATAATGATTAGGTAGTTCACTCTTCAACCAGCCAATACACGTTTAAAAATAATAATACGCTTTCGAATAAGAATATAAATTTTTAAATTTAAATTTAAATTTTTTAAAATTATTTCGTTTTATTCTTACGGAACAAAATGTTATTACAATTTTAAACTGTTAACGAAATCATTTTTATAACTATAATAATATTATATTTAATAGTCGACGTGGCTTATACTGTAATATACGTACATAAATAATATTTCGTAAAGTGTATATTATTCCCAATACGGAGTATTTCGTTAGACGTCAAACGCGTATATTTTTATCTAACGTTAAATATATTAGTTATAGGTTGTAAACAAACACGCGCCTTTTAGCGTATATTAATAATTGTTATTATCGAAGTTACGTACGCCATGTAGGATATAACCCAATCAAATAACCTAATCATCGCGTTTCGATCGTTAATTTGGTCATTACATATTCATTCGTTTGGTACGCTGGTGTTTAGCTCCGAAATAAAAAAGTTCAAATTTCGATACGTCGAACTATCAAATTTCGACGTTATCTTTATCGGAACTTACACGGTATAAAGTAAGATTGAAATTTCCGATTGGATAAATTTAACAATTTCGTTTTTACAAATACGAGATTTTCTTTCGAAACAGTTCGGCTATTTTCGTTTTTAATGCTTTTATTCGCTTCGAGTAATACGTTAATTTAACGATAGAATCGGACAATTTTCGAACAAAATTTCCGTCAATGTTATTGATAATAACTTGAAAATAACGGTATTTTTCATACCGCTAACAGCGTTAAGGAACACTGTACCAAATCAAGTGCAATATACAAACGTATAATAATATATTATTTGTCACTGTAACTTGACCAAGTAGTGCGTTGCGCCTACGTTACGGGTATAATAAATTTGATTCACTACACCGCAGAGGTCGCCGACGAAATATGGTAAAGAAATAAAATCGTTGATACAATATGATAAAGCGTATACAAAATGTACTAAAACAATACTAGTCTATTATTGATGATATAATTACGAACGCGATATTAGTTAAAAATAAGGACGAGTGAACAATTTTATGAAACAAACTTAAACGATAGTGTAAATCGCGTAATATACAGACGCGAAAAACTTAAAATTTATCTAGTGAGCATAACTAAAAATATTAGTGTAAGCGATTCGTCGAAGATAAAATTTTCGAGATTCCGATTTTCCTAGTCAACGACCACTTATTTTAATTGGTAGTAGCGTATTCGATTGACACGTTCTTCGTTTACAATATGATCGGATAACGTACTTTCTTTCTGATTGCTCGATTATTAGATTTCGATTAAAATTGATGGACGTTTCAAAAACCATTATTCGAAGTTAAAAACCACAGGGAAGCGGAATAGAAAACGCAAATTTGTCGTAAAATCGTTAGCGAACGTTGTAAGTTTTATTATCAAATTGGTAACTTCGATTATTGTTCGACCAAACTAAATAATAGGTAATCCGATAACGACGTACGAAACGGATATTTCACTGGCGAAATTTTGTGGAGGCGGAGGGAGGGGGGGATACGGTAATAATATTATTGTAATAGGCACGATAATTGAATGGGCGTCGAAGAACGGAAATGACGGTACACGTCGACGACTGTTTGGCTTTCATCGCGCCGGTGTAAACGAGCGTAGGATTATTATTTGGTCGACAAACCTAACCTGACTGCGCTTCATAGTCTATGTAGTATCCTGTCCTCTGTACACACACACACGTACATACACACATACGCACGCACGCACTTTAAGTATAGCGCGTTCGTTATTCAGCTGCCGGACAATTAGCGGAGTCATCGTAACCCATGTCGTGCACAGGCCCATCGATGGCGCTTGCTAAGTCCATTGGCCGAAACGTTTACATACACGATCCATACACCGCGTAGCGCATCGGGAACCGAATCGACGGACACGATTCGTTATTGAGGAAGTAACCGAATGCAAACGGGTCGACACAATGACGCTGCTGGTGGTGGTACTGATCGGCAACTGCACGATGTTCTACGTCCCGCTTTCGGTTTCCATTTCCAAGCGTTTTTCTGAGTCCCTGCGATCGGCGCGGGGCATATTTTCTTCGGTTTCCCCTTCGTTCGGCCGAACAACACACGTATTATTCCGTAACGCTCATATCCATACTATGATATATACTTGTCTATACTATATGGTCGACAGAACGGACGTCGAGCGTGCAACATGTCGTTGCACTGAAGCAACGTAAAGTATCGCGAAATATTGAGGTACGTTTATGGTATTCGTAAAATGATAAACATTTTTTAAGAATTTGTTCCAAATACGTCGAATATTTAGGAATCCATTTATTTCGTACTCCGCGTACAATACGCGTTTATACGGATTTAAATAACGCGAAAATCGGTTGTTTCGCTCGAGTTTTTGACGTAACGTTTACAATTCGCGATAATGTTCAATACGAAAAACCCTGTGCGCGCGTATTACGTAGTAGTTTTGGAAAAATCGCGTCGTACTACCACACCGTTACGCCTAATCAATAAATAAAGTCGAAACGAAGGGCACGTTTGCTTATCGGACCGTTAAATGCAATCGGTTTTGCTTGATCAGTTGTCCATATATACGGTAAAACTTCGTTATAACGATTTATTGGTTATAACACTCTTTTTCCTCGGTCCCGATCCCATAGGTAGTTTTCTATTGATTGTTTACTCGTTATAACGCACTTTGTAAGGGGAAATTTTTTTTGTAACTTCTGTTTTTTCTAAACAAAAATTACGTCGTTCCCGACTCGCGTTTGTTCGGAGAATAATTACAAATTACTCAACCGGGGAGAAATTTGCAGAATCGTCTCGTTGCCGCTCTTCCCGCATCTTTTTACGAATTTTCTGGAAAACTGGCGACACGTGTATATAGATATTCCGTATTTCAATTAAATGTTAAAATTAATTTGATTTGTTCATTAATAGTTTTTATGTTTTCCCGGTTATAACGCTCTTCGTCTCTAGACCCTACGAGAGCGTTATAACGATGGTTTACTATCTATACGTCTATTATGTTACACTATTGCGTATCGAGCCTATGAGACGGTTTTATAACGTTCGTCACCGCTTACTATATTTGTATAACATTTCATAGTTAAATAAGTTTCGCGTAAACGGACTTTTATTAAATCGCAATTTGTTTTTACTCGTAAACACGAAACTATATGCAATAATCGATTCTATATTTATACGTATACGTGTATATAAATGGATCCGCACGGCGGCCAAAGTCCCGTCTGCGGATTCGGGCTCGGGCGATGTACATAATGGAATTCGGTCGACACGCACCTGCGACCGTTTTTCCGGACGGCCCCTCCACGACCAATCCTATATCCTTTATCTCGAACTTTCGACGGATCCGACGGTTTACGACGAGCGGTACGCCGCACGGAAAAAATAATTTACGCCTGTTTAACGATACGATTATATATAGCGCGCGCGTTACGCGTATTTTTATTTTGAGGAGTCGATTTTTGGGAGAGGGCGTTTTTTATTTACGCCGAAGACGCGTGTCATTTACGAACGGAAAAATCTATAGACGTAATAATAACTGTAGGGACGTATTGTTTTTGATTCATTCGACGAGAATGGACGCGACAAGTACTCGTTAAAATATCTTCGTCGCAATGGTAACGTGTACGACATATACCTACCTAACCGCTCCGAGATGATAGGCGTACGCATATATACGAATTGCAATTGAAACGCTATCGTCCCTCAATCGCGATCGTTCAAACCAAATTAACTACTTTGGAACGTGTGTCTGGGGCGCGGGAAATAGATGGATGTAAGTGTGAACAACTGTAACGGGAACACGCTCGATCGAATCCCCTCAGGACACGCAATAGATTATATACGTGTGTGTGTGTATATATATATATATATATAGATCTGTACGTAGTAGTTACACGGATCGGCGAACGAGCCCTTTTTATATCGAATTGGATTAGAAAACGAATGGATGTACCTTACACGCGCGCCCGGGCTATTTCAATAATTTGATTGTGCGTCTATCCGACGAAACTACGTTACGCTCCGAACTACCGCGTCGTAATTATTTTTATTAATATTACCGAAAGTTTTCGACTTTTACACGACCACGATCCGATTCCGGACCGTAAAAAAATCGTTCTACGTTCGCGCCGTACACTCGTGTCCAATTTGATTCGTAGTGGAGATATAAGTGAACGGGTGTTCTACATGCGAGAATTATAATCGTACGGAAAAAAAACGTCGTCGACGAACCGCGCGTTAATTATTATTATCGACGAAATCGAAAACTGGGCGAACGCAATTCGTGCGGACGTTAAGTTACGCCATTAGCGATTTGTGCAAATGAACGGAAAAGACTTTTGCGTTAATACGCGAACAACTTGTTGGTATACATTTACGGTACGCGTTACTACAAAAAGTTTAGGATACCCGCGAAAATAAAAATAATTCGACAAACCGACGCGTAGCGAACGTATGAAACGCGATAAATCGTAATTTTTTCGAAATGTTACCGTATGTATAGTAATTTTTATGCGATTATAGTTTTCTTTTTTTGTACACGAAAAACACGGCCAACAAAAATCCGAGCCATAATAATTTAACGATGGCAGTTATTCAGTGGTACGTAGTGGCATGAATTCCCCCCCCCCCCCCCCAACATGCACACATATATTAGACTCATATAAGTGTATATAGTGTAAACGACGGTGAAACTTGTTTGTGGTGTACCAAAGTCATATTTATACGCTTAATACGGTATAACTATTAATAGTGTTCGACTATGTAGGTTTTTTTTAAGTTACTATTTATCTTTTATACGCGTAGGTTTTTTTTTTATTTATTGAAACTTTGCTATACAATTAGTATCGACGATTATGCAAGGTATCCAAAAAGTTATTTATGTACTATTTTATTTATATAAATATCTTATAGTTCAAGATTTAGTATAATTCTTTTAAATTGATTATTTCGGTTATTAGTTAGATTAATATGTTTATGTATGTTTTTCACCAAAAACGCCATATGAAATAAAAAATCTTCAATATCTATATTTTTGAAAACAGTATGAAACGTATAGGGTTATTTTCAATCGGAACAACAAAAGCTAAAATGTTCAATTACGTCCCGTAATTTTGTTAAACAGTTCCAATAACTCGAACGTTTATTTTTAAATAGGAACAAGCGAATAATTCTTGTAACTACGCGAATAAAATTTAACGCGCGATATTTGTCCGGTAACAATTACGTATTGGTAAATATATAGTCGTTGTGTATAGGCCATTGTAGCGATATCAGCCGTAAGTGTATGACGAATATTGGACAACGACGAAAAAATCGAAAATCGACGTTCGTTTCGATAATATAGTCTTTTTTCAGACATTGATCCGGCGTAAGGGGGACGTGTAAATTTTTCGTTTTTCCCGACAGCCGGCCGACAGGTTCCGTTAAAGATCCACCATGGCCTCCTCACACCCTCTCAATCATTTCCCCTGTCGGCAAATTCAACGTTCGCGGAACGGCGCAGAGCGGTTCAGTGTAACGCTCTACGCACGATCGACGGGCAACAGTGCGACCATAATTCCGGCACTCGGCGACGTTCCGGTTCGGCGACGGTGGCACACGTGATGGCGGCGGCGGCGGTAGAAATAGTGACTCGTCGGCGAGTTTGTTTTTCTGGCGCGCGACCGCGGTGTGCGTTTGCGTGTGTGGCGCGCGCAACTGTATGTTTATTATCCGTCGTCGCTATCATCGCGTATCGTCCGATTATCATACGTCCTTACGAATAATAATAATAATAATAAATAACGTTTACGCGTTCGTGCGGGGCCTGTGTCGTTGGCCAATTATTTCGTTCGCTCGATATACTGTCGAACGATAAAACACCGTCAACGGCGCGTTATTATACGCGGGACCGATTTCGATTCATTGCCATACTCTGACAGTGTTAGTGTATGTGTGTGTGTGTGTGTGTGTACGCTCTCGTGCAGTGTATATACGTTCGTGTGTATGTGTGTGTGTAGTTTGGGCGAAAACCAAAAACGGTCGTCGTCGCGAGAGCTCTATTTGTTTTCCAGACACTCGTCACCGGTCTCCTATCTGTTATGACGGCGAATCGTCTGACATGTTTGCGTTCCTCTGACATCCGTTGACGCAGTTTACGGTAAGCTTCTCGGCGAATACGCTCGCGTTCCGACGGGGCCGTACGTCCAAATACAGTTCGTTTGACCTTAGCGGCCGTTAATTATTTATTCGCCCTAATTAAATAATATATTTGTCCAAGTAGTACCTGTTTTTATCTATACGTATTTATGCCTATTGATTTCGTGATTAGGTCATAGATCGATTTAGTAGGTAGGTGTGTGTTTTGTGGTGGGCGTGTGATGATTAATACCCTGTGCAATGCGTTTTTTTTTTTTTTAAAAATTAGGTATTTCAATCTTGTCTCCGTGCTTTAATATTTTTGACTACGTATATTACTTAATTGTCACAAATTTTTTATAGCCTTCCAAGTTTAACTTCACGGCCAATCGCTTTTACGGTTATTAATTACTCCTTAATCGTTCTGTGTGTACAGATCGAGTTGTAATTTTCTTACCTTGAACTACAGCAATAGTTTGCCTAGGATAGATCAGATCAAATGATCGTTGGCCAATCATTAAGTAAACACTGGAGAAATGGATCACGGGTATCAAAATACAGGCAGAACTCACGTAAGTTGTAAAATACAGAAAACGTGATTATTAAATTACGCAAAGCGTAAAAAAATATTAATTTTTATATCTCATTGATAATAATTTATAGTTTGGGACAAATCCTCCACATGTAACACAATCATTTTGCGATCGAGCGTCACCAGTGTCGCCTATCACAAACTTTGGGAATTATACTTCTTTTGTACAACATACAAAAGATGACACCAATATGAATTCATTACAACGTAAAGCGCAGGTCAAATTAAATGCTATGCCGTGAGTAAAAATTGTTTACTGTTTTTATTATAATTTAGTAAATTATAATTATTTTTGCAAGACGAATATTATTACAAACTTACAAAAATAATTTGATACTTACGCTATAGTAGTTAAGTAAATTGAAACGTTAAAATTCATTTTTAATTTGTAGAAATTTGTCAGTTTTTTGTTATCCGTATATTTCTCATTTTGATGTTAATTTTAATTTAATTTAAACGTCATATTTGCAATACTCCAAAGTATCAACGTTTACTTTAAAATATTAAAAAAATATATTGATTATATTTAAAGGAAAATAATTGTACCTCTATAATTTATTAATGCATTTAGATGGTTTCATGGCAAAATATCGAGAGAAATGGCTGAAGATTTGTTAACGCCAAAAGAAAATGGACTATTTTTGGTTCGAGAGTCTACCAATTTTCCAGGAGATTATACTCTGTGTGTATGTTATCTCGGTAAAGTGGAACATTACAGAGTTAAATATAAAGATAATCAACTATCAATCGATGATGAAGAATTCTTTGAAAATCTCTCACAATTAGTAGAAGTTAGTAATCATTTTATTAATATATTGAAATGAAATAATCATTTGGTTTGGATATCTATTTTCTACATAATGTAACTTGTTTTGTTGTTAGTTTTATTTTAAACTTTAAAACATATTTCATTGGTTTTGTAACGATCAAAAATATTAACAGTAAAAACTATGAAATATAAAATAAAAATTGTTGTTTTAACATATTGATCTTGTATAATAATGTTTTGTGTTTAATTTCAGCACTACCAAAATGATGCTGATGGATTATGTACACAATTAACTAAAAGTTTGCCTAAAAAAGGTAAACAAGACTTTTGCATCGATACCAAATCTTTTATTGACGCTGGATGGGTTATACAAGAACAAGAATTACAGGTTAAATTAATTTTAATATTTTCGTAATATTAATTTATTTAATTATTTTTATTATTATTTTTGTTGTTTAGTTAAATGAAACAATTGGCAAAGGAGAATTTGGTGATGTTTTATTAGGAGTTTATAAAGGAGAAAAAGTAGCTGTTAAAATGCTAAAAGATTCTAGTGTAGAAGCTCAAAAATTCTTAACAGAAGCTTTACTTATGACGTAATTATATTACAAATTTATTTTTGATTTTATATTTTACATTAAATACCGTATGATCAATTTGATATGTTTATTGTATAGATCTTTAAGACATGAAAATTTGGTTGAACTTCTTGGATTAGTATTAAATGAAAAACATCTGTTACTGGTTACTGAATACATGGGTAAAGGAAGTCTTGTTGAATATTTACGCTCCAGGGGACGACTTCATGTTACTAAAAAAGATCAAATTAATTTTGCCGTGTAAGAAAATATTTTTAAAATATATACGAGTCTTTCCACTTAGTATGTTAGTTGTTATACACGATATTTAAACGTTATATTTATTTTTAATATTATTCAAAATAAATACCTAAATATGTTTATTATTTTGAAGAATATTTAAAATATATTATTGATAAGGTAGAAAATTTATTGTATTGTAGTTGGTACGTTTAATAATATTCGATTGTAAATGTATTCGTAATAATTTTTAGTGACACATGCAGTGGTATGGAATACTTAGAGTTTAGAAAAGTTGTGCATAGAGATTTAGCAGCTCGAAACGTATTAATATCAGAAGCTGGAGTGGCTAAAGTGGCAGATTTTGGATTAGCACGAGAAGAAAATTATATAGTAGATGCAGGAAAATTGCCAATTAAATGGACTGCACCAGAAGCTCTGAGACAAGGAGTAATTTTAAATAAAAAAATAATTATTAAGTCTCCGGTAATTGTATACATTATTTACGATTATATTAATTGTATTAGATATTCTCAAATAAATCAGATATGTGGAGTTTTGGAGTTTTGCTGTGGGAAATTTATTCTTTTGGTCGTGTTCCATATTCGAGAATAGTAAGTGTTAAAAGTATTCATTCTATATATAAATAACGTTAGTTATTCGATACTGTAATTTTATAGCCATTGGTTGACGTAGTAAAGCATGTTGAAAAAGGTTATCGTATGGAAGCTCCAGAGTGCTCACCTCCAGAAATATATGAAATTATGAGACAAGTAAACTAAATTTTTTCAAACGTTAAAATTCCCCGATAATTTTTAAATTATTATATATAGGCGTGGGACTTATTGCCAGAACGCCGACCAACGTTTAAGGACGTGAAAACAAAATTAGCACAGTTAAAAGCTATAACAATTAACTAAGAGTTACGTCAACTAATGTATAATAATATATTTGTGTACTAACTTTGTTAATATCTGTATAGTTTCAATTTTAATTTATAATATTTACGAACTAGTCTTCATCAATCTTCAGTATTTTTATTCGTGTTTATTTATTTTATTTTTTTTATTCTATTTTTTTATAGCGTATAATTTATATTAAAATAAATATATTTTAAACAATGCATTTTGTATTGGTCAAGGTACATTTTAAAACTATTTAACAGAGTGGCATTACTATTATTTGTTAATAATATCAGGCGCTAAACATAGATTAATGTTTCATAATATATTTTTAAAATCAAGAGTGATAATTAAAATTGAAATCATATTTGTGAACATTTATGTGTTACAAGATCGATTTTAAAACATTGGATATTATTAGTAATTTTTGAGCGGTTTTACCATTTAAAGTAGGAATGTATATTTTAAAATATTTTTGTTCGTATTTAATCATAAAAATTAATGTTTCTAATATAGTTAAAATTACTGAAAAAATAAAACGTTTAATAATTTATTAAAATATATACGTTATTTTAGAATTGTTTCATTTAGTTACATAGCTAACAATGATTAAGTTAAAACTTAAAATTAATACTCGACCGTTATTAAGCGTTTTAATATTAAAATAGTTTTAATAATATTTTGGTCGTGATGGTGTTTTCCTGTGTTTGTGATTTTTTTTTATTTATATTATTGACGATAAACATTTAAAAAAAATTATGTATTTAATCGACAATTATATTAAATTAAATAATATTTTACGTAAAAGAATTAACTCTAACTTCAAAATACTTCCATGCATCTATTTTCTTCAATACTACAAATTAAAAAAGTAATTTAATATTTATACTTTTTAAACATTATACAAATCATTCTTTTTATAATAGATAGTATACAATCATTATTGAGTGGCTTTGTCCGTTATTAATTTGTTTATAGAAAAATATATTTTATTTTTATTCGAAAATTAATAAATTATAGATTAAACCGCATGATTTAAAATTTTATTTTGCTTTTGAATCTCTGACTTACAGGTTTGAGGAAACAGAATTAAAACATCAAACATAGAAACCAACATTCCAATTTATAACTAATATTAAAAGTACTGACTATTGACTGATTAAAATGTTACGATTATTATATATCACTTATATTTAAAAATTCGTATATAAAGTTTTTAAATTAAATTGACACTAATGTACCGTTCAAAAATATTTTTAATAAACTTTTAATTTTTTTATCAAAATATTCCCAATATAATAGGGAATGTGAAATGAAATTATCACTCGCTAAACCAATATTTATAATTTATCGTGTTAAAATAAGAAATAATAATCGATTATTATAAAATGTTTTCATTATTATCAAATGTACGTCGGTAATTATTTAATTTAGGTGTATTGAACGCAATATAATTGAACGTATAACATTTTAAAATATTTATTTTTAGGTAAAGGTTTTATATTTATGACTGTAAATATTACTGTACACGAGCAGTAAATTTGTTTGTTTTTATTCTTTAATCAGGTTACCAGAAATATTTGGCCTTTATACTCGTACATTTATAAGTTTTTAATTGTAATCTTTATTTAAAACGAATAACTTTCGTTACGCAATAATATGTATTTTCAATCTAAAAATTATATTGTTTCCTCGATCAGCCAATAAATATACGTTATCATTCTTATTTTAAAAATTGTTCGTTTTTTTTAACTTTTAATTTGATAACATTAGCGTCTGTTTGATTTAATTTTTGGGTGTTTATTCGGCTATGGTACTTACTAATTTGTATATATATATAGCCATAAGCACATTACGCAACAGACAGCATTGACAAGACATCGAAGTAAATTGTGAAATAAGACTTCGGTGTGTGATACGTACAATTGTACCTAGTAATAATGCTTTACAACCGGCAACGTTACTACGGCATTAACATATGCAGTTCATGCTGCTCTCATAGACCGACCACCTCGATTTTTCAAACGTAATAGCTTAAAGAAAACGAAACTAGAACCGAGTGGCATTGTCTCTGTTAAGTTTACCGCAATCCTATCAGTACTCTGGCGTTTGCTTAACTTGAAAAATTCGCAAGCGCAAAACACGCGATATTTGTATACAACAATCGTATGCCATTTCATCAATGTGTAATGCGTCCAATATTACAATTTGCGACAAATTAACGACCTCGCTCACAAAATCCCATCCCTGATTCGAAGAACACATTTTCGCGATACAAATCGCTATTTATTTGAATAAAAAAAACGAATAAACAATTGGCGATCTGTATAAATCGTTTATTGAATACATTCGTAAAACACGTTGATCCATCGCACATACCTGAAAATTATACACCACACGACTTGACGTGACATATACCCTATTGCTCGTCGAACTCATATACGCGTAATAAATCGAAATATTTAACGTGGTTTTCACGAACGTAATTTGTTTTCGGTTTTGGCGGACTGTGCAATGTTCAAGGTGACGGTAACCGAAGGCGAGGCGACATTTATAAATATCGTATTCACCGGCGTCGGGATGCTGCGTGTGTCTTCTAATCGAACGGGCACGTCTTACTGTTCCGCATTTTAATGCAGAACGTTCCTCGAACGCTGAAAACACGAGACATAACGAAGTCGGGCAATTAATCGCGGTCAGTGTCGTCAATGGATTTTTTCCGTTCGGTTACGAACCAATTCGGTTCAATTTACAATCGGCGTTCTAAACGAATCATCGTCCGAAATATAACCGTTTAAACGTAACGAACTATAAACGCGGCGATGTTAGCGGACGTACTTGTCTGGAGTGTGCAATCCCATCGATACGCGAACGTCTTTGGTGAACAGCGGAGACAACGGCTGACAAGTCGACGTACAGGGTACGCCCTGGTGGCGTTTGCCTCTTTCCGAGACCGAAGCCGCGAAGAAACAAGCGCTCAGGAAGTGACTACACCGGGCCCGACCTAATTGGAAAACAGCCGTCGGCGTAAGTAAAACGTAAACGGTATCGTATTGTACTATACACGAATAATAGAACGTTTTAAGCGCGTAGTTTTACGACCGAAATATTCAAGCTAGACTAAAATACGGTAAAAGCCACCATTTAACTTCAAATACTTTTACGTGGGCGGTAAACTATTATTCTACGTTCTACATAATATATAAAGGCCGTGCGCGCACTACGGACGTGACGAGGTATTTACGCGTATTATATGGATGGGAATATTATGGGTGGACTTACCTGCAACGGGCGTCGTTGAAAAGCGAAAAAGAATCGTCGGAAATAGCGCGAACGGGTTGATCGCGTAATGAATCATTTTTTAATTAAACGAAATCGCCTCGGCGCGAACCCGTTATTGTGTCGTCGCGCTTTTTTGCCCAACGTGAACGCGTTTTTCGACGGAATTTAACGGGAAATATCCGAGGGGGAATAATAAAATCGAAATGCTCGAGTAACGACGCTCGCTACCATACAGTCCGTATTACCGCCGCAATACGACGCTCGTTTATTTTAAAAAATCGAAACGCGCAATAACCGACGGTAAAACATTTCCCATTCGTACACGCAGATAGGTAGATCCCAGACGTTTCGACCTATTATTTATTTCTAAATAAAACAACCCCTAAATTTCGATTATCTTAACGACAACAATATAAAAAGTGTGCTTCGCGCCGCGATTCGTTTAAGCGCAAAAGTGTCACGGTATTTATTATTATATTTACATGGCGTATCGTTTTTTTTACGAGTCGCCGCTACTTGCCGGGTACGCGCGTTGATAATTTCAATAATTTTTGTCCACTATGGTCCCCGCGTACAATTTGTTAAATCATTTACGTATTCGGTCCGCGTTTTATTGACGGACGGTCCGTAAAACGTGATTACCCGTTTATATTACGATAGCCTACGGTTTATTATTTCTTTTTGGTCGAGAGACACCCGTAATTACGGAATATTATATACGTCGATCAGATCGGTCCGCGGCGATTTCGACTCCTAAGCGTTTTACTTTTTTTCGCGTTTTAATTTTAAAAATAAATCGATTATTCACGGTTCGGGCGGCGCATTCTCTATAATTCGATATCGACGTTGGGAAATTTCCGCGCATACGGGCGACCCTAATAAAACACACGGCTACTATTTGTAACCGACACTCAGTCGGGGCCGACCGTACACTACACTCCGTTTAGTACGTAAAACGCGTAAACGGTAAGCGACACAAGATACGCGTTTCGATCGTAGAGGCCCTCCCTCCCCCACCCCCCGTCTATGCAGTACCGGGGGAGGAGGGATACCGCCTCCTGAACATTTTTAAGAAAAATTTATTTCTTACGAGACTAAAATATTTTTAAACTTCGATATACGTTATAATATAACGTGTTTGTTAAAAATTAATAATCTATTAAAGTTTATAATGTGTCTTGTTTCGTTAGGGTCGTCCGATTTATTTATTTAAAAGTTAACCTCTCTCCGAAATTCAAGTTTAAATACGCCACGGCGTCTATATATATATACACATTCGTACGTCGCACCGAATAAGAATCGTACAAATTATCGGCTTATACATTACCACAATACCTTACTATCAGAAAAAACGAAGCCGAACCGACGATTCTTTTTACACGGCGCGCGCGCGCGCGGTCTTCCGTTTACACTACGTTAAGCCAATCCGTTTGCAAAAAGTCAATCGTGTAATCCACCACACGCAGGCCGCGGTCGTATTAAATAAAAAAAGTCGCCGCAACCTCGACCGCGTACGACGAATATTCGTAAACAAATAATTTTATCGCGTTATCAAATGGTGACCCTACATCGTAGATTCGCTAACGGGTCGGTTTGCCAGACGGGCGATGAGCAATATTTATTACGGATAGTCCTGGGCTCGTTCACGCAGCTGGGCTGCAGGCGTCCGCCGTTCACGCAGAAGTCCACGTGTCCCACTTGCGGTACTTCGCCGAGGAATCCCGCGTTCGTGTGTATCACTTGGACCATTGTTGCGTCGTCCCTGGTTAACCGGAATTCCGCCGAACCGTACCGGTCCACCAACGGCCTGGCCGGATCTAAACCTACGAAACGCGTATTTCGTGAATATACTATCGTACGGGCGCCACAAAAAGGGTCGCGCGTCCGAACGGACCCTTGGTTCGAACCTATTCGGCGACCGCGCGAACGACATACAATCGACGCTGACGGATTATACACCGTCTAAAGGGACGTAGCCCGACCGTCTAAAACAATTTACTGGCCATCCCGCTCTATATCGTGATAATACTCGAGTAAATAAGGTAAAAAGAACTCACTTGAAAACACGCTACAACATTACCGTACACGTATCGGTCACATTGTGCGTCCGACATTTCAAATTTGAAGGAATATAATTTACCCGTTTGCAGCGCGCAATTTGTGTATTGATATCGGATATTTCTTAATAAGCGTTGACGCGTACGAGTTTTGTACGACGACGTAATTTCGATACACATGAACCGCGTAATACCCTAAATACGTCTCGCCTACGCTGGGCGTTCGTCTAAAGTGAATAACGATAATTTTTTAAACGTACCGCCACGGTGTACTTTCGAATTTCGTATTACGCCAAGTGCGCTGTGGTACGTACGATTTTTTAAAGTATTTCGTATCGTTGACTACGATAATTAGGGAAAGTCGCGGAATGCGTGTTGCCGAGTCGCTACCGTACGTAATGACGAAGAACCAAAGAGAAAATACAAGTTCGACCGAATGAAATTCGTAAAACGTTTCGGCAAAAACACAAACCGTATTGCTCATTTTCGCGTGTACCTACTTGCGTATTATACGCGAACGAGCTAGCGCGATTATACTTGATACTTTTTCGGACGTTTTTAATCGATTTTATTGCTAAAACGCCACTTCGTCGAAACGGTTAATTGGTAACGTCGAGCTCTTTGTCGTTTTTTTAAAAAGAACAATTCGAATTTTTATCGGCATTTTCGTTCCGCGATCGACGCACGTCTCTCATTAAACAACGACCACGATGCTGAACAAAATTTGCTGACAATCGTATACGAATCATACACTATTCGTATATGGGAACGTTAGCGAAAGTTTACGAACTTCGTTATTAATCGGTGTTTTTGACGAAACGTGCGCCAATTAACGTTTAAAACGTTTTTTTTTTTAACGATATTTCGGAAACATTGTATCTAACCGATATACAGAAGAGGGATTAGAGACGGACGTTCTTGTTATTCTCGCGAATCGAATCGCGGACGTAATTGTCCTTATTCGTACGTAACCCGTATAAATATAGACGCTAATGTTTAAGTAAAATAGATAGGTGTGCCGATAATAACGTCTTATTTTTGTTCGTTTTTTTAGCGATAAACAAGATACCGTAATCGACCGAATTATAGAAAACTATTTCGCTCACGACGGGAATGTGAGATCACGCGGTCGATTTGAACGTATCCCCCCACGTATACACGAGTTCCGAAAACAACGAATCCGTCCTAATATCGCCACCGTTACCGTAAAGCGGTCGACGGAATCAAAAGTATTTCCGTACCGGTTACTATTGCCGTATAATGTAACAGGTTACGGACTTCAGGAAACGGAAAAGTTTTGGTTGGTCACGTTTAATGTAACAATCGCCTACTAAATATCAACTACTAATACGAAATAATAAAAAAATCACTGTCGTTAGTTTATTTACTTTCGGAATAATAATAAATGTACGTGTATGTATATATATATATATATATACGCCTTTAATATAAAGTGGGTCACGTCTTCAGCACATTCGACCCATTATTCGCAAAACAGGTTTTACCAGAGTACCAGGCATCTTCCGTTGTTTCCAAGTATCGATACGTGTTTATCGAGATCTTTTTCGTTATATCTACGTATTCTATACACTATTATCGGAAATAAAACGGCCGAAATATAACCATCTTATAACCTGGAACGTGATATATACTTTCCTAAGAGAATGGCCGAAAAACGACGGTATTTATTTCAGAAGGATGAAAAAACGAGGTATCCCCTGGTTCGCGCGGTAAATGTGCGATACGCGGTTTGTTCAGAAACGTGTTTAGTTTAACGAGCGATTTTGTTTACGTGTTACGGCTACGACCCGAATAAATCCTAACGATTAAACGACGAGGCGATTATGCCGGATAATAAACGGAATTTCAAAATTAAACGCGAATATTTTTGGAAAAATGACGTATTTATTCGCGGATAAAGGATAAAACATCGTTTGTACACGGGTATAGTTAGCAGCGAAAAATAAACTCTTAATCGATTTTAATTCGATATCGACTTAACGGCGAAAATCGGAACGACAGTTATTTCGTTAGCGTCGAAAAATACGAAATATTTTTACGGTGAAATTAACGGCCGATCGGCGAAAAAGTCGACTAAAACAAAAAACGGGGTTTCGACAAAGGAAATACGTCCGAAAATTGATTCTCACTATAGTAAGAGTATGATATACGCTCCAAGTAGACCACGTAGACGTCCGTTGAGTATAAAAGCAATTTTATCGTCTTCGGACGTATTCTATCGATATAAATAGCGAAATTTAAAAGAAAAAGTCGGTTTATTTAGGTTTTAACGACAAATTATACGGTTCCGTCCGTCGATATAATACGTTTACGTACGCCGTCGATAAAACCTCTGTAAACGCCGCCGTTCCGCGCGTATCGTCGGAAAACGTGTACACACGAACGGGAAACTCCCAAGTTCAAATCCACGGCCGATGACCTCGTTGCGCTACGTCGCGTGACTTTTTTTATTGTTTTTTCCACATCTCGTATTAAGTACATCGACTTGTTCGCCGATTGCGTACGCTTTGTTTACTACACTCCTGATGAAGTCGTTCAAATTTTCGGGCACGAGTACACATTTCTACAAGCACGTTAACGGCACAGACTGTGTACCTCACATTGTAAGTCAGATTACAATAACGCTACTCTTTTACATACGTAAAAAAATACCTATATATTAGTATTTTTCGTTTGTATATTTTTTGTGTATATACGTAAATGATAAAGCTGTTTTGTTTCGATAAAATACGGAATAAATCGACTTCCCGAATACAGTTTTTCTCGCCGAAATATCTGTTCCGTACGTTTTAGGACACGCGGAATATATATATATACACGCGCACGCGTATTATATTATATGGTGATGAGAACGTCTAACCACGACATTGGCCGTGAGAAAGTAGCGTATTATTATTATTATCTCTTTCGTGCTGCGACGTCTAGTCGCGGATACTCGTTTCAAGACGTGAACAGCCATTGCAAACTCGGTGGTACCTAGATATTCCCAAATACCGTCGCGTCCCGAAAATACTTCGCAAAACAATTCGAAATTATCGCTTTTCAAACTACGTCAGTTGTTTTCAAAAATGTTAATTGCCGTTGTTCGAAACTGTTTTTATTCCCCTCGGAAAATTACGTTTTTGAACGCACCGGACACGATTTTAATAATTCGTTATACTTTTTTCGCACGACGATCGATTAACCGTACAAAAACGATAATACTACGTTCATGTTGCCAGTATTAAAATAATTGTAGTTTTGGATATTTAAAAAAAAAAAACGAATATTGTGTCACGGCTGTATATTGTGTCTTTCGGCTATAAATAACGCGAACGTTATCAAATACAATATCGACGGCGTCGTTCAATATTATTTCGAACGGCCAAAACTCGTCGGTACTTTTGAACTTTGGGAGAGTATTATATTCGAGCGCGTATTCAACTATTCGTTGTCCGGGGAGGGAGGGGACTTACCTATGATTTTGTGTTGTCTGTGCGACAAGTGGTTGCTCATCATGCCGCATATGTGCGCCCCGAGACTGTGGCCGACGCAATGTATGTCGAAAGCGGACGCCCCGGAATAGGTGAGATGGGCGTAAAACTGAGCGGTGCATTGGGCCACCAGCCTGGTGTTGCTCAGCGACGACAGATAGCACGGAAAGAACGTCAACGGCTCCCAATCCACCGTGAACACGTTGTAGTCTTTTCGGTTCAGGTACGCTGCTCACGCGTCGTGGTCGATTTCGAAATGGGTATGAAAACAAACGGGGGAAAAAAACGCGAATAAAATCAATTTCGTCAAACGCGAATAATACGTCTAATAATTACAATGAAATCGATAAGTTAGTTCGATATAACGGACGCCAATGGTACGGTCTGTCGTAACTACACATACTCGGGCGACTCGTCTATAAACACGATCAACGCGTTACCTACAAATAACGGGGAAGTAACGGCCGTATTAAAAATCCTATTTCGGGGTATTTTTTCGATTTTTACGCGCGAGTTCCGAAAATGTAGCAGGCACCGGAGGCTACGTTACGACGTTTACACCGTTCGGCCGATATATTTTTTAAATAACGGTGGTTACGTTTACGAATCGATTGATGGTTTTTCTTTGAAGATGCAAAGTCAATTTACGTGGTCCGTACTTTATAGTTTCTAGGGAAGTTAATTTGAATATAAATTATTAATATACGAAAAATGCACGTTGAATACGAGTGTTTATAGCGATATTAAACGTAGGTGACGGTCTATTAAATCGTCAATATTAACACGATTTTTAACGCTAGTATACGATTCAATTTTAATTTTATTTCGTCAAGTGACAATGGACACTTTTCTTTTGTTAAATATATATATATATATATATTTATTTATTTATTTACGTCGAGTTTAATTGGATAAACGTGAAAAGTAATTTTTTGGTAAGTTTTTCACTTCAAAATTGTTATTCGATTCTTTTACGTATTTAAAGCGCGTTAGGGAAATACAGCGTTACTTTAATTACAATATGTAAGTTTTATCTTATATGTAAGTTATCTGTTGTGTATCGTAGATTTATTTAATAATCTTTATAATTTGTATTTTATCACGTTCAACGTGATAGAGTTGTTAGTTACACTATTTATGATTACACTGTAACCAAATGAAAATGATGAGAATAAAATCGTGTTATGTCAATCACGACTAGATGTAAAACGTATCTATCTATATGCGCTTTAAAATCGTTTCTAATTTGAAAACTAGAATATTTACTTGTCCAAAATAAAACTATTTACGAAATACCATTTATTTTTATCGTAATGTTCACTCATTTTTGGGTCCGTACGATTTTTGAGTAATGGAAATTGGTCATGACCGATAATTCTGACGTAAGAATTGACGAGTAATACTACATTTTCGAACGTTCGTATGTATAAAATATTGTTCGAAAATAACGGAGAGGCATTTTTTAAAATCTAATTTTCGAGAAATAAAAAAAAACGTTTTTTAATATAAATATACATTTTGAGGCAATTCAACGTATTTGGAATTAAAAACTATTCTGATCCGTTAAAACGAAAAATATTTATATTTTTTATCAAACAATAATTCGTTTTTCAAATACCAATACACATTTATAAATCGTGCAATAATTATTGTAATTTTACTATAATTTTCACATACAAGTTTAGATTTTATGGTGAAATTATAATAATTGTATTAAACTATTTGTATTGTAATTTATAAAAAAAACTATAGAGCTTTTGTTGATGACGAAAAAAATAGCGATAGTATAATTTTGATAGGTTACTAACCATTTCTAATAATTGTCATCGGGGTCTTGCTTTCTGTTCCATTAAAACCGTGAATAATGATGACATTTTTTTTGTTAGGATCCCAACCGCTATATCGAAGTGAGTATTTACTTCTTACGTCAATCAATTTTTTTCTATGGGCGCCACTGTAAAAATATTTAATAATTATTGATACTCGATACTTTTATATATGCACTAGATAGATATATCGCATTTTCGATATTCATTCATACACGCTTAGTTATTACATTCAATAATTTAAAAAACAAAATAATCGTAAACGAATTTTTAATCTTATAACTTAAAATTGTCAATAATAACTTATAAAATGTTAATCACAATAACCATGGTATATATCTATAAGAATTATCCATTTAAGACTTAGCGTAGAACAAAAATGTAAAACGATTTATATTCGTTTTTAATTCTTATCGGATATTTTTTATTTTTCATCAATTTTCGCATAGATTATTCTATTATAATGTTCGCTGGATTTAAAAGTAGATTTATTTTATTAATCATAATGCGTAATTATACGGTGAGTATACCAATATACGCTTGTGTATAAAAATGTGAAATTTAAGTGGTTGTATAAGTTTCTATTATATTTTTCTATCAAAACAATAAAAATGATATACATATAGTTGTGGACGATACAATTAATACGTAATTAATAAATAATAATTATACGTACTGATGCGTGCACACACAATTTTTAGATATCCATAATAATTTCTTATAATATATATGTATATCGAAGCATTATTTACAACTCGCGTCAATAGTTGTAAATTCATTTTATTTTATAGAAATTTTCGAAAGTTTTTATTTGACATTTATTATACAAAGGCATATTATATATACTTATTTAAAGTTTTATAACATAATTATTTAATTTTAGTTATTTTCTCAACGAAACGTAAATTCGTAAATTTAATGGGCACATTTTCTGTGAAAGCATATTATATTATGAAACGATTCGGAATATTCTGACTTGTAAGTTATTTATTTCGAATCGTGGAGGATTTATTGATTTTAAAAACGAAATGACGGGAACGTCTAATTTTGACCATTTTTGTTTTTCATATTATAGTTTGTAGTATTCAGAATCTACGAAATTGGAAACGGTTCGATTTTTGTGTTCATTATTCCTAAGAGATCGTTCGATTAGTAAAATTTTTAGCAACGAAAGTAATAAGTAAACATGCCAATCTCGTTCAGATTGAAATTATGTCTGGTCACAAACACAATACTCTGTAATCGAGAGATGTTTACTGATTGCGCGTATTTCATTAATAATATAAACGACAGTTCGGGATTTTCTGTAATTGTCTATAAATCCCTGTGCCAGTAATTGTAATGTGTAAACTAATAGGATGTGTCAATAAACACATTGGGTCACGTGAAATGAACAAATATTATTGTAATCACGAAGAAAATAAAAATATTAATTGTTACAACGACAGTGTGTAATACTTATCAATTTGGTTGACCAAGTGCCTGCAATTAAATATCACACAACTACAACATAAATAATTATTGCGAGAAAAAGTAGCGAGAATTATACGGATATGATTACTCTATCGCCGATAATCGTAGAGTACGAACAAAGTACAGAAAATGATCCCGCAAAAAAAATCGATTTAAGAGTTCGTTAATTTTAATGTTTTTTCGTCGTTATTTTTACTAACATAATCGGTCGAAATGTATTTATCATTGACGATAAACAAAATTATTCAGTAATAAAATGAACGTAAAAAACGTATCCCGTTTGCAAAACCGTCTTAATTAATCGTTCGTGTCCGTAAGCACAGTCGAGGGAGATTTAATCGGTCGACACCCACTTAAAACACAATCAGTTCTGATTTATCAAGAACTGTTTCTCCGTCATTTCTATTGTAAAAACGTTAGTCACGTCAAAGTTATTTTAAATAAAGCTAATTTCTTCTACTTTAGAAAATGATAGACTTTTAAGATTAAAAATAATCGTTACTTTTATTCTTAACAATACCACGGCGATATCACGATTTTCTAAAGATTTGGATCGTTACCTCGGTTTATTTTAAACTATAGAATTCACATCTTACTTGGTATATAGAAATACTTTGATATCCATATCCGGACATTGGTCCGTCCTTTTCATTACACATCGCCAGTAGTTTATATCAACTGCGTTCTGCAGCAGTAAACATAATGAAACTGAAAATGAATAAATACCCGAATTACGAACACGATATTTCGTACGATATTTGTCAGAATTATACGAAAATATTAATTATGTAAATATTAAAAATTATACGAAATTACGAAAAATAACGCCGTTAAAATTATACCTACCCACGACGGAGCCATGATTTAAGGTCAATAGGGTCGTATTCAGAGATCCTATCGTGTACTATTACAATAGACAATAGACATACAAACACGTATAATTTAGTAAAATATCGCGATATATTATTCGAGTATGTGGGTGTTAAATTTAATTGTCTTTACATCGGTGAAAACTTTGAAATTCGTATGGTTAGAACATATTGCGCCCACGCGTGGGTGGAAACGGGTTGACGAATTTACGTACTCAAAATGTTATTACGTATGTCGTACGATTACGGTAGATTGTGTTCGAATATTGTTTTACGCGCACGATTAACCGTGTAAAATAACGCGGGCAATTATTGAATATCTGTATCCAAACAATAATAATCGGTTAACGATCATTTTATATAATAAAAACGTGAAGTTTCGCAGTATCGTAAATATTCGTATTTCGAACGAGTTGACGAGACTTTCTCAAAAATTTCGACAACCGTTTAAACGTTTAGATAATTTTACTCATTCGCTGACATATATATATATCTACCGTAATTTCAGCAGTACGCAGTATGAGAACGTATTTAAAACAGAAACATTATAATTTCTATATAAGTGTTACGTCGAGAATTTCGGGAATAAAAACCGTTGTCCGACCACAGCGATACCCAAATATCCGTGTACAATCCTCCAGACTCGTTATGGAAACCAAATAATTATTATGGGGCGACGAATTAGAGCGCAACTATTTTCAAAAATAAACCGTCTAATTAGGTATCATCACCACAGTCAGCCGTCTTGTAGTTATATATAAGTACGTAGTTTTACATGTTTACCACTTGCGTACACGCGGTAATAAGAAATTATTACTAGACCGTACTGTAATTTACCGCCTATATGATACATATATAACGATCGGCGTCATATCAAGTTCCAACGGTGACCACAGTCCGGGGGGGGGAGGATAAATAAAACCGACGTTCAAAATTACGCTCGCTAACACCGGCAATAATGTGTATATTATAACGGCACCGGATTCCAGAAACGAAATTAAATTTATTCGATCTTTGACCTATCCTTACGAAAACGCCTCCAAAATAAAATATTCGCAGTGTACGGTCGTAGGGCTTGGATCAATCAATACCTCACCTATTCGAAATTTATATTAATATATATGTAGGAATGTTATCGTACGTATCCGTGTTTAAATTGTAATCGTGTAACGTCGAATTATGGCGACGAAAAACGTATATACGAGTTAAATATTTTTGACGCGATCAGTATTTCGTTACCGCGAACGAAAACAAATCGAAAAGCGAAAAAAGTCTAGCGGCGAACAACGATCGCCGACGACGGCTCCGTAGGTTCGTCGCGTTTATAATATCTTAATATATTAGGCATTTTAGACAAAAAAAAAAAAAAAAATAGCCGGAAGAACAAATTCGATTACGGTCGATACATGAGGAACGCGTGTCTCTTCGGATGACCCGATTTTGCGTGCGGAGGATGAATTATCGGAAAAAATACGAAACTACGAAAAGTGAACGTTTCCTTTGGAATTTGCGTATACGACTATACATACATATATACATTCATATATATATATATATATATATATTGTCGAACGTACTAGAGTGAAATCAAACCGGTCGTATAAAATATATCCGTTTGACCGAGAACTATACAAGTACGCGGCATCATGCGCACGCGCAATCACTTCAGCTTTATACGGATTTCGTTTACGTTAGCTATTAATCTGCTTGTAAATAATAACTTGGGCGATTCGGACGTCCGGGCCAATATTTTTAAATTCTAATTTCGGGTAACATTTCGGACGAACGGTTCGCGAATACGTACGTACATCGTTCTATATACAGGTTACGTGTTTAATAATATTTCGTAATGTAAGCGCCGTTAAAAAAATAAATAATAAATAAACGCGAATGCGCGACAGTTTGTCCGACATTTTATATTGTAAGCGTAGGTACGAGACGCGTGTTAACACTCGTCGATAATAAATATCGTAACGTTGTTATTATTACTCGTATCGCGTTACATTCGTAATTGCAAATTGTTAACACAATTCGTCGGAAACCTAATCGTAATTTTCACGGACAAATTAAACTGTCGAACGGTTCGCTGATTGTGAGCTCAACAATGCATAATCGTTGTACGCGTTTACAATTTCATTGATTTGCGTCTATTTTCGGAAAACGTCGTAGTAGTAGTAGTAGTAGTAGTAGTAGTAGTAGTAGTAGTAGTAGTAGTAGTAGTAATAGTACGAATGATGAAAGTATGAGACCCAACAACGTTTTCGTGTAAGCAATATAATATGAAACGCAAACTTACATGTATAACGCGCGTGAATTGTATATTTTTTAAGTATTAACTCCACGCTATCCGTTAATGGATTAAAACGATTTACAACTTCAATATAATAAATAAATACCGCGAATTGAAATCGATAAACAAACGCAATATAGTTGTACGATAATGTTTGAATAATCTAAATCACACTTAGGATATTGGATCGATATGGTTTTATACAATCAACGAATACGCGGGCAGAACATTTTAGATAGAGTACTTGGATACAAAAATAAAAACAATGCAACGATCCGTAATATGTGTGTCTAATGCGCGTGTACGTTCCTATGTGTGAATAAAACGCGTTGGGCAAGTAATTATTACTAACGGGGGAACTAATTTAATATTCAAACAATGCACCGTAAATACGAAAAAACAAATTTTAGGAATAATTTCTTTAATCGATTGTAATGTCCTGTAGAACATATTTTATATTTACATATATACCAATACGATTCGTCACTGTCCGATATGTTTTTATTTTCATTGTATTGGGTCAAGGTCGGCTATATAAACACCATAGAAAATGTACGAATCGTATGTATAATATATATACATTATTTTGTTATAATGAAATTAAACGTTAGACATAGACTGTAACGAAACTTATTTGCACGTCAATAATATATATATACGTGTGTGTGTATGTATATATAAAATGTTTATTGTCTATAATTATACAAGTGTATTGTCTATATTTTACATGTATATATATACCGATGTTATTTTATCCTGTCACTATTATTTTGTGCATTGGGATTTTTGTCATTTTTTTTTAAAACGTCGAATGTATATTACAATCTTATATATATATATATATAACCCTGTCTATATGTATTTTTCGAAATATGCAGATAACCGAATAAAGATAATTTATAATTTAGTTAGCAGCGTTAAATTTTAGTAATTTTACTCGATATTGCCATTTACCGTGTACGTGTAAACACTCCTATAGTCACTGAGGGAGGAGACTGATATTACAAAAAAATATATTGTTGACCAAATATTACAATCTATAAAATGTATTTAATAATTTTTTTTATTTTAAATGCTCCAATTATTTTCTGCTTTTTTCGTCGAGCAAATGAAGTTATTACTTGACGTTTGTCCGAAATAATTAATATTAATTTCTTTTCGAAATGTTTAGTGCTTGTTATTTTTTAAGTATTATTCCGGTGACACTTTGTAAATTGACATTTTGTAGATTTAAGATCAAATTAATTATTCTAGAGACGTTTATTTTAATATGCAATATAAATGAAATTACATATCTACATAATGCTCTGTCTAGAAACAACTGGTTTCGATAATACATATTAGATGACGAGCTTATTTTCGAAATAATATATTATACCGAATTTAGAAAAACTGGATTAGAAAACGCGGTTATTAGTTTTTATTTTTAACGTATAAATATGTACAAATTATTTTCAAATATACTTGCGATTGATTAAACGCATTTGTTACAAAACTATATTATTTTACAAATTAGACGTGCATAACGTTCATTTTTATGAAATGTATAACCCTATGAACTTATAATTAATAAAAATATTATCATATATCGTTAAATATTACCTGGTATAGAAGTTAAGTAGACGAAAAACGTTAGAACGCTTATTCCTCGGTAATCGCATTTCATGTTTGGTATTATATTGTTCTAATGGTGTTATCTCAGAAGCCATTTATTAAATGTTAAAAATGGTAACAAAATTGAAAAGTCGGTTTTTGTCATTTGGCATCCTATTGCATAAATATATAAATTAAAATTAATAAATATACGTCGAACGTAATTGAAACGTTATTTTTAAAAAACAATAATAATAAAGAAAATGTTTAAATAAAACAAACGATTACCTTTTTTAATATACAGAATATTGTAACGGAGCAAAGACACAAAACTATATTATAATTTATCTAACGAGGTTAAGTAGGTAAACCAGTTAAACTATATTTTACGCAAAAACCATTAATAACTATGTAAATATAAATAAATTGTAATTACTTTTATTATTCACGACAATACAAATGAACGTTTGTATAGTTTGTATTTCATTCTTTAAACGCGCGCTCGTAGTCCGCTACGCCTGAATGTCAAACCATTTGTAAAAGTAAAATTACACCGCCGTTATAACTGCGGTGGAAGTTATTTGGGTTGTTCGCCGAGTGGGCTTCTGGTTATAACAGGCCTATAAAAACTAGACTAGGTCTTGGTCAAACAGTTTGGTGCACTTGAACGATTTTTACTTTTTTGTATAAATAATAATGTTCCGCGAATATGTAGTTTCGCCATAAATATAATATAGGAACAAATGTGACATTGAAAACAAAAATGAAAAAGTGGGTATTTAGATTATATATATATATATATACTAGTATTAAATATACTAGGTATAACAATTTATTAAAAAATAAGCAACGAGAATAAGTGATATAAACCAAGTAACAACAGATATAATAAGACGTTTCGGTAAAACTAAGTACAAATATTTAAATACTTTTAAAAATTTTTCAACTAATAATTATACGGTTGACAAAATGAGATGTCTTCAAGTTGAGCTAGGTAAATATGTCTACTTAAACAAATATATAATACGATGTAATAATAATTAAATCGAAATACTTTTATACTTTTTTATCTTTAAATATTTAAACTAGAAAAGTTTTGATATATTTGATAAACTTGTTCGTTTCATCGTGTAGTGATTACTGGAAAAAAACTTAACTCAAAACTACTATTTTACTCGTTTATATATTTTATAACTTAAAAAGTATCTAAAATTTGCGTCATTTATAATAAATAATTATCGTTAATAATTCGATAATTTTTAGGAATAATTTTAAAATCAAAACGATTATATACAATTTTTTTTTTTAATTCAAAATTATTAATTTTTGTGTGAAAAATAAATTCTAAATTGAAAAGCGTCTGATTATGGTTATAGCGTTACGTATCTGCGGGTTTAACAACTAAATTTGGTCTATTGAATTGTTGTAATAGAAGAGTAAAAAAGATAAATAATATTGTTTTATAATTTCGTCACGTTCAAATTACAAGTGCACAAGTGCATATTATTTTTTGTATATTTCTAGGAAAATTTCATTGCAAATTCTCAATTTGTTATAAAAATTAAGCAACTTTTCAAATATTAATAGACAAGTGCTTTAAAAACATAAAATCAGGGGGAAAGTGTTAAAACGACACGAAAAAAATCCCAAATAAGAATTTTTGATTAATATTATAGTTTATATGCAAAAATGCAATACATTTTCCAAAAGTACGTTAAAAATTAGACGAACTTTATGTTTTAAAATAAATATAAGTAATTAGGTGACGACAAATATTTTTTAAATAAAACTATATGTTCATAAACCATTATATTTCCATATTAATCGTCCCATATACTAAAAATTATAAGAGGAAGCTGAATGACGTGTAATATTAATTATTTATCAAATATAACACACAATTAAGTTTACAAATTTATATAAAAATATGTTATTATATCCGAATGTAAACACCATAGTAGAATATAATATAGGTACTAATTAATAAGTTACTTAATGTATTTAATATATATTTTTTTTAGGATAAATTCACTAAATAATGTAATTTACTTTGAAGCATCATTTAAGCTTTTAAATAATACTGTACACTTTGTTTACCAATTTTCATCAAACTGACAAAAATTATCTGGATCATCATATGCTACATAAAATGTACCTCTCGCCCTAAAACATATTTATATAATAGTCATTAATTATATACTCTAAATATTAATTATAAATTATATACGCTTATTTTAATAATAATTATTCGGAAATAATTATAATTATTAATCGATTATAATATTATAAAACTGTACAAGTATTAATTTTTTTATAAATAATATAAAAGATTTATTTTATAGTAATTTATAGGTAATTTTAGGTGAATTCCGAGACCAGAAGATGTGGAAGATTTCATATATGATACCCTAATGATAGAATATATAACCAATACCTAATCGAATAGAGTTGTCAACAATTTAAAAAAATATGCGACTTTTATTTATTGTAACTAATTTAAATAGTAAAATTAGTACAATAGTATACAATATAGTAACTATATATATAAAATTTATAAAATTACCATTCTGGTGTTTGTAGACCCATTGGTATGAGATTGATTTTATTCGAAACTTTCGAACGAAGTATCATGTCACAGGTTTCTGTACATTGTATACCCAAAAACATATTACTCCTTTTCGAGAGAGATAAGGCAAAATAACATACACTTTTGAAATGACTGCAGCGGGATTGTTCTAAACAATTATATTAAACATTAAACGTGGATTTTGTTATAGGTATACATATTACTAATCATTATTGTAAAATATTATTACGTTTTCATTAGCTTTTAAAATAACAATAATTATAAAACGTACAATTTATGACATTTAATCAAGTATTTAATTTTATCCAAAATCCGTGGCTTATTCTGAGGAGAATGAAGAGGTGATTGACACTTTTGTATCGAAAAATGGCTTCCTTAAATACATTTTTATTAATGGATGGTAATATTATGCCTTATTGATATTTTGTAACTGTAATAATATATCAGTCAAATACTATTTGATTCACGTTGCGTGACACGAACCGTGTTAAAATATTTTTATAAATTGAAATAGGTCGTCAGAAAACTACATTTAAAATCTATTCGAAAATATACCGACTAAATGCAAATTTGAAAAAAGTTTAAAATTTCAAAAATAGTTTGAAAAAAGAATATTAATTCTCAGTGGATAGATAAACTTCAAAAAGTAACAATTAACATGCCAATTACATGATCTTATCGTTGCATATAACTATCAGAGTTGTTTTAATTAATATAAATTCTATATACGTATAATATTTGCTTGATTAGAGCAAACTGGTTGCATTTGACCACCGTTAATATTAAAATCGACATGTCCTGTTTGAGGATACTCTCCATAAACTCCAGAATTCGTGTGTATAATTTCGACGAAATTAGCATCGTCCCTTGTTAAACGAAATTCGTCCATTGCAAATATGTCTATAAGCGGTTTCGCCGGATCTAAACCTGTAAAACGTATAATAATTATAATTTAAACAATAAACATAATAAATAATATTGCAGGGTCATTTTTATTGTATATTTTTCTACTTCGTGTAATTACAAATGTTTTCATTCACGTCTAATAAATCATCTAAATTCTTTAATCTCAGCTTTTAATACAAACTCAATACCTGGAATTCCTTTAAGGAGGCTTAAAAGAAGATGGTGTCGAGACCTCAACTCATAAAAATTATAAACTAAAAATAAAATTTTAAATAAATATATATATAAGAGAAAAATAAATGTATATATTAAAGACATTTAAAATCAAAACATAAAGTGTAACCATTGGGTTACTCCTTTTTTCATGCTACTCACGCCATACAACATCAAACATCACATATGCTTATTGTAAATAAATTTACAGATTGTATAATTTCTAATTAAAATATAAAAAACAAAAACTTCGTGTAATCGCTGTATTAATTAGGATGTATTATTACAATAGAAACCTTTCTTTTACATATTTAGTATTCAGTTAGTCAACAACATGTTCCACGGATTGGAGATTCTCGAATATATTGTAATTATTGTAATTATTCAAACGTTCTATACGATAATTTCTTTTAAATGAAAAATGCAAAAAGTGAATTGTTAATGAAAATACAAATAACGAAAGTATTATTTGGTTTGTTTTTAATAAACTGATTATTAACGACGAATTGAATAAGCAAATAGGGCACTATTTAACGATATCGTTGCAAACTGTAATAAGACGGTGAAAACTACATAACTAATAGTATTTTTTTCGGCGGTCATTACTTTCCAATTAACGCGTATTGAGGTTAGTAGCACTACTATTTTAATGTTTTCTGTTCCTGTACTTATTTCTGTTTTGGTTTTTTGCCTGTAAATCTCGTATATGAGTGCGGTTTAAAGAGATAAGCAAAAACAAATTTTCCATCAACTAACGCTCACGCATATTCCAAACCTACGGGCTTACCAATAATTTTATGCTGTCTCTCTGTCAAGTGATTGCTCATCATTCCGCATATATGAGCACCCAGACTGTGTCCGACGCAATGTGTGTAAAAAGCAGAAGCACCCGAATAAGTAAGTATCCCATAGAGTTGAGCTGTACATTGACTCACTATTCGCGTGTTCATTAACGACGACAAATAACAAGGATATACAGTTAATGTACTCCAATCCACCACGAACACGTTAAAGTCTCCGCGCTTTAAATACGCTGTATTCAAAACATACATAATTCAATTCGTAAAAAGCCTATTTAAATTTTTTTTTATCTCTAGTTATACCTAATTTTAACGTCAAACTTATAAATTAATATAAATTATGTAACAACCCGTAATCTTCGGTTATAATAAAAAACTATCGGGTATAACTCACAATTTCAAATTTTAAACTTTTAATCTAATTTTCTAACAACGTTCTCTCCATATTTCTTATCAATACTTTTGACTAAAGACACTAAGTAAAAGTTTTATCACTTCGATACTTTAATTTAACGTTTCAACTTATTGCAAATTACAGTATAAACGTATTTTAATCGATTCTAATTTTTAAATAAGCGTAATTTTAAACGTAAAGTTGGTATTTTTATTATAATTATGAGCGATTACATTCGTAAATTATTTAACTTTTTGTTTGTTAATTAAATCTTGCGCAAATTTTTAAAATATTACCATTTCTAAGTATGACTACAATCTTATTATTTTCTGCTCCATTAAATCCATGTATTAGAATAACGTTCTTTTTATTCGGGTCCCAACCACTTTTGTACAACGTCCATTTATTTCTTACATTAATTCTACTTCTACGATTACTAAAAAAACTAAAAATATTTAGATTAAATTCATTCAAACGATACACGAATTTTTATTTTTAAAATACCTTGTGTATAAGTAAAACCTTACGTCAGGATCTGGACAGGTAAATGATTGTTTAGATTTACATCTCCAGAACATCAAATCACCAGAACCGAAAAATAAGCCTGAAACTGTACTTAAATATTATTGTTATTTATAATATTATTTGTAATATTTTTATTAATTATTGTATATAATCACGAAAATAAAATTAGGGGATATTGATATACGAAGTTTTTAAGTTAAATATATTTCGTTGTAATGTTTTGACTCGAAAGGAAAATTGTTTTAATTAAAATTCAAATATAAACGTACAATATAAACCATAGTGTAATCACATGGATGATCTAATATTTATCAATATACTTGTAATATAAATAAATATTCGTGTAATGTACTTGATAAAAACTAAATTTTAAAAATATTCGGGTATTTCAAATAAATATTATCAGACTAGTACACTTTTTATTAAAGATATAAAATTACAGAACATTTTGATGTAGGCAAGCTTTTATGATAAAAATGTGTACAACAAGTAATCCGATTAAAATTTACGAATAATCTAATATTAAGTACCAAACACGTTAAAAAATTATTAATATTTTTATAGACTACTCATGTATATCAAAATCGAATACCCTGTAAACATATAGTGAGTACAAAAATTAATGAGCACATTAATTATGGCAATTACTAATGATTATATTTTTAAAATAATTCGAGAATAATTAAAATTACCTTCGTTGATAACCAAAAATATAAACACCAAAATCATGGTTTCAAATAACATGAACTTCTTCTTCATAATTTCCATATACGACGATTGTTTTCAATTTATATAGTTTTCAATAAATGATATAAATAATGAGCAATAATATTATTACTTATAATCATTACGAAATCTAAAAAGTATTTATTAGATCATAAATTTATAATGGTACACATATGCATTATGAATGTATGATCATTTGACAACGAACGTGTTCTTTTTTTGATAATTTTTTCTATTTTTAAAGTTTTTTATATTATAAAATTGTAGATAATAATGTTTTACTAGAACAAGGTTATTCCGAAATGACCTTTTAACAATAACAAAATAATATTTTTTAAATTGTGTAAGTATATAGAAGGTATTGTGTATGGAATTTATTAATTAGTTAAATAAAAATAATTAATTATTTAAAACGTGTATTTATACTTTTTTTAAATATACAGTAAAGTTTATTACAACTACTAATTATTTTTATTCAGAAGTACCGAATACAGTTTTAGTAGCTGTAGAAAATACATTTGTTTTAAAACACTTAAAGAATCCCACGATTAAAAAAGTCCAAATATTTTTACTTTATACATTCACGATTCGCCTAAACACTGCGCAACGAAGTAGGGGCAAAGATTTTTTTTGTTTTAAATCCGATTACATATACTACATACCTTAGATGTACTACGTAATAGCGAACTTACCGGGTGCCGAGAAGTTAGAGAAACAAGAATTTGAACGTTTTAACGTTGTATTTCAGGTCGTGCATAAGACACGTATCGAGTGGCAATAATTAAACGTGTACATTTCATTTTCTGTTGTCGTTCCCGTTTCTTTTTTTTGATAAAATTCTTCTTCCTCGTGTGTGTGCGTGTGTGTGTGTGTGTATTGTCCTATCCGAGCTAGAATACGATGTAAGTAACGTGGTTTATGCGTGAAGACTTCGAACAAAATACAATAATTTCGGTGTATAGTTACACGACCTACCACCATACTAACCTGCGGGGCGGTATCGAGTTCACTTATTACTCTACTGTTCAGTTACCGATTATACCAATTCGTTTGTCGTAGACACGGTCAATTTACCTCGGTTAAGTACCCCCGCCCCTGATGGAAATTCTCAAACGGAAAAAAAATCTACGATTCGTGTTGCAAAACGAAAATGTAACGACAATAATCAGCTCGTATTTAACAGCTATCCCACACATGCATTATCGATTTTCGTTTTGGGATCGATACAAATATATAATCGTTCGAGTGGCATTGCGGCACTAAAGCCATTTCAGGTATCGTTCAAATAGTGCCAAATTAAAATAAACTATCTAGATATTTAATTCTTTCGATAAAATTTGTCGTTAAATTGGCAAAAAGAAACGTAAGCGTGCTGGTTAGAGCTATTGTTTTAATTGTATCAAAATGAAATCAGAAAACGTGACTATATATATAGTTTGATTGGTGAAAAAATTGTGTTTTGTGCTCGTCTTTAATAATCCAGTTATATATAATGAAGAAGTCACACGACTTATATTGAATTACAGTCTGACGGACTTTATTACGCATTTTTCTTTTCTAATCATACAAATCCTGAAGTACGTTCGATGTGACGCAATTACCAACGTCCAGAATCCGATACGAATGATAACATTGTGTCCATCAAAGTCTATAAAAAATTAACGTATTTTAACGTAAATTAACGCACTATATGTTTGAAACTTTCGGTATACGCGTATGAACGTTACGATGTTCTCTAATTTCTTACGATTAATTACGATGACCGGCTCATAAGTGACAAATGAAATAAGACTTGCCGGATACTGTACCGATCGGAGTGTGATATCAATTGTCGTGAGAAACTAGTGGTTTTCCCGATAATTGTGTCTGTGATTTTTCACTCAATAAATGATAGTAGTAGGGAGGTGAAGACACCTAGGTGGATCTCTCCATTGCCGGTGAAACGAGAGAAAAAATTAAATAAGATTACCAAATAGAATAGATAACCCCAACGTTTTGCAATGTATTCCCGCTGTTTTTTTTCCATCACTTTTGTCGGGTAGCAAACATAAATAGAGAGCGTTTAGACATTAAATGCCAATCACACTGTTACAGCAATTACAAATTATGTACGATAATTTGTAATAACGATATTATTCCATATTAATTTACATTATTAGTAGCGTTTAATACGTGTTTTTCTTTATAAAAATAGTAAAATATCATCATCGTCACGAATATTATTGGTTTCTTATTTTACTACAAAATTACTTTTAACTCGAACATTTGTTATTGCACTACAACTTTCGATTACAGTGATATTACATTATGATGTACCTAATAAAAACGTACAAATAATAGATTTTTTCAATTTTTGCCTTATATCAAAAATCAATTTTTAATTGAAAACTTGTCGACTGTGCATAATTAAAAACAGCGATTACGTTTATACTACAAAATTAGATTATTACAATAGATGTATCGACTGTTTGACAATCACTGTGGAGCATTCCTTGTCGTTTTAAAAGTTTAAACTATTCTATATAAATATAGCGAATACAAAATTTACCTTTTGTTGTACTTTTTTTAAAAAGCTTTCAGTCTTAATTGTATTAAGTTATAAATTAGATTATGTTCACAAAATTATTCTGTGCTCTTTTTCACGCAACATAAAAATAATAATCAACTCAATTGTCATTATTATAGGATGCTCAATAAGAATTATTGGTACAATATACAACATTTTTACATCAACAAGATTTTGATATTTCATAAAAAAATATATATTTACATAATTAAACTTTACATTTTTATAATATATTCTTTATATAATTAAATATGTATATAAATTATAACAAATAGGAAATAATTATTGTTTTGACCCTCTTTTTGGACCCTTTTTACCTCCGGTGATTTGTTTTTCTTTGGTTTTGTTGCTTAACAACGGATGCAATTCTGAAATTTAAAAGAATATGTTTAATAATATTAGTTTATTTAACAATAATTTTCAATTAGTGTTAATCGTAAATACGAATAAATACAAATTACATAATATTTACTGAATACTGGTTATTAATGACAAATGTCACGTCATTTTTAAAATTAAATATTTTTAAAAACTAACCGTCAGTACTACTATCTAAATGAATATCAAATGTGCGAAATTTAGAAGAAGCAGACGATGAAACTGAAGGTGGTGGCATATCTGGTTCAGGGTCTTCAATTTCCGGGGCAATTGGTAAAAACATCAGAGCTTCTTTATGATCTTCTATGGCTCCTTCTTCATCTGAACTACAAAATGCTGCTACAGGTTCAGCACTTTCTACATCAACCTAAAATTATTTATCATTAATATAAAACAAACTTTTAAATTGGTTTTTTGTTTTTAAAAAAACTAATTATAAACCAAAACAATTGTGCATTTTATCGAATGATACAAACCTCAAAATCCTCATCACACCGTTGCACATCTTTTGTAATAGATTTATCTTCATCCTCCAAGTCAAATTCAGACTCTCTTTCTTCATACTCAACATTTTCATCAAGCTCTTTAAAGTCAGGTGCAAATGCTGACCAATTTTCTACTTGATTTTGTGCCCAAACAGACACTAAACCACTAGATATACTGGTTATTATGGCACGAACAGGATGCCACTAAAATTAATTCATTTTATACCTATAAAATGCAAACAATTTACGTTAATTATATTTTAGTCCTTACAACAACATCCAACAAAAGTTCTCCTTTGGTTCCGTGTAATATTTTCACTAAATTTCCAATACTTTTTTCCCAAATATATAATGCATGTTGTCTAGCTGACCCTGCACAAATATATTCACCATCACCAGAAAAACAACATTTCTTCCACATTGTTCTGCAAATCAATAATTAGACATTAAAATAACAATTTTATAATAACAATAATAATAATATAAATAAATTATTTTTAATATGCAATTCTGCCTATTATATAAATTTAAATCAGTCCTAAAATTTGTAATTTAAGGTTTTTAAATAAAATATATTATTCACTTCCAAACTATAAATACTGATTATTTAGAAAAGAAAAAAAAGGTGGTACAAACTATTAAAATCCATATATGATATTGTTTACATTTTTTTATAGTATAACAAAGTTTAACACATACTTGTTAACTAAATCCTGAAGTTTTTGAATTGGTTCTGTATCTCCATCTTTCCCTTTTTTCAAAACATGTTTAGCATCATATACCCTGATTACTCGATCTGAGCAATTAAGTAAAAAGCAGTCTCCTCTTCTTGCAAATTCAATACTTTTTATACCAGTCATTCCAGTAGATACTTTAAACGAGGCTTTAAGTTCAAGATCAGGGCAAGTCAAAACTAATATTTTACCACGTGCATTTCCTGTATAAATATACTGTCCACGACGATCAAATGAAGCGACTATCATTAAGTCAGACTAAAATTTAACAAAACATTATTTTTACATTTTATGTATGTGTTATGTTATTAACGATAACATTAAAATTAAATATATAATTTTAACTCACATCTTCACCCAATGGTACTATTTTATGATGGCCTTCTATATCTACAAGTACAGCTGCATGTTTCATTGGACAAACTAGAAATAGATTTTTTTTTCTTGGATGATATTGAACTTTTAACACAGGCGATGGAAATTTATACATTTCTTCTCTTTCGCCACTTAATATATCCCATGTACAAACATTATTGTCAGTAGATGCACTTAATAATTTTTGTCCATTTCTTGACCAACTAAAAATTATTTCGAAGAAATAATTATTTTCTTACTTCAAACAAAATATCTTTATTACCTTAAAGAACAGACTGGATGCATATGAGCAGTAATAATTTTTGCAATTCCTCTAGTTAAAAAATCCCAAATCACTATACGACCATCATTACAACCAACTGCTAAGAGTGTTCCATATTTGTTAAATACACATGTCACAGCTAATGATATACTATCAAGAACTCCATCAAATTCCTTTAAAATTAAAAAATGAATTTTTTTATTTATTATGATAAACAATTATATTTTGAATAATTTAAATACCAAAATACAATATACTATGTATAGTATTATATAGATTAGATAGTATACATTAAACATTGTTTTTCAACAAACAAAAATAAAAACTATTTATTTAAACGTTATTTGCTTTAACGATTTTGGTTATAATTAATATTTAAAATATAAAATAACGTTATCTAATTACTTCAGGATAATTTTGTCCAAATGATTCTGAAAAAATACAAAAATTAATTTAAACTTTTTATATAATCAAACGCGAAAATATTACTTAGGTACAATGGAGTACTAACAAGGGGGTTTTGGGAATAAACCTTCCTTGAACATTTTAAAAAAAAATGTATTTCTTACGAGACGTATATTTTTGGTCAATAATAACGAAAAACTAAAATATTATTAAAGTTCAATACACGTTACAATATAACATATTCGTTAAAAAAGAATAATCTATTAGAGTTAATAACATGTTCTGTTTCATTATGGTTATCCTATTTATTTATTTAAAAATTCCCCCCCCCCCCGGGGATTTAGGTCTAAGTACGCCACTGCTTAGGTATACACTTAAATATATGTTTTTGCCTCTATAATGTATGTGTATTACTTACCAAGCAATTCAAGATTCATTTTGAAAATGAAAGATCAATTTGATATTCAATTCTGAAACAATAATTATTTGATAACAGTTTTATAATTTTATTATGTTTTACAGTACAATTAAATGTTTTATTTGCCTAATATTTCATTAATATATACATTATATATATATAAATAAAAATAAAAACTTTTTTAAAAATATATGGAGTATACATTATATATACTTCATATATTAAAAAAAATGTTTTAAATATTTAAGTATATATTTAATAAAAGTGTACCTTAATAATTGTATAATGTTGAAAAATTCCTGTAAAATTTTTAATTGCCAATTGTTGTTGCAGTTGGAGTATTACGCAAATAAAATTTTAAGGAATAAAATCTAGGTTTGGGTCAGATTTCAGAAAAACTTATACCACACGATTTTAATTAATATATAGCCGTAAAAAAAATAGAAAAAAATCGGTAAATATGATACAAAATTATGAACAACTTTTTTGGCAATTAAATGTCGACGTTAAACGAATTTTTCCATTATTATTGAAAAATATAAATAAGATATACAAGATTTAAAGAATCAGAACGCACATCAAAACGAATAGTTAGCGGCGGCATCAGTTACATCAGATAATAACCAAATAGTGTATACCACGGTTGTGGTTACACTGTTCAATATTATAAAATTAGACCTTGTACTTTTATTAATTTTATTAAGTTAAATTATTTTATTATTCTGTAAAATTACATCAAATTCATTATAAGACTTTATTTCGGGCGTAGAATTATGTTTTATTTTATAGCCATGGATTAAATTATATTATTGTGGTTATTTAGCAATGCCACGGTCTTAAATTAGAAAAAATAATAAATTTAAAAGTCATAATAATAATTAATACTATATCTATACCGTAAATGGGTATAGGAATTTAAAATTTACGTTTTAATATAATTATTTATCGAAAATTTAAATTATAACTTTATAGTTCATACGGAAAATACTAAATGTATTCAGTGTCTTAATTTTTAAAAATATAATTCGTACAGAAATTATTAATTAGTATAAAATAAAATATGTAAACCTTACTAAAATGCGTCTAAGTGCGGAACAACTATAATAATTCGCTGTAATTGGTAGATCATTTTAATCGTGTTGAAAGTGTATTATTTTTAATGAAATTATTCGAACAGTTACGAATTTGTTCACCAAATCATGTAAATTATTCATTTTTTATTCAACAACGAAAATGAATCTATTCAATCGGTAAATGTTGTTTTCGTACGTGAGTGTTATAAGTTTGTTACCAACTACCTATATCTAATCTACATTTTCGATACGAAATGAATATAACGAATGTTTTGTTCGATAGCCGTCAAATTTAATTTATAAAGAAACACGACTTTAAGAAAAGCAAAACTATCGATAATGAATATTTGAGATGAAAAATATTTTGGAAAAACTATTTTATGAATAATAAATAATGAATCGTTTAAGTAAATGGTAAACCATTATAATTATGTAAATCACGTTATCCCATATTTAGTTAAAGCGTACATTATATATATATATATATATATATATTGTCGTCGATTCGTCCGTACGCCGCAATTAACAAATCACGGCCATGATATAGATAGAATCTAAATTCACGGTCACAATCGATGTCAACATTAATAATTTCACTTGTATCGATACATTGAACGTGTTGTTATTACAATTTGTAGAATCGTAGGTGTACATGATACATCATATTATATTCGCAAATTAACAATTATCCTAGGTCAATGTGGAATATGCTTACACATTTTAATAACTACCTAATATCTGTAAATCAGTGTTTCCTAAAAGGTAATATGACCCCCCCTCATTTGGAAAATGATAGACAATTGTGGAAGGCGATAGTATGTTCAGAGGTTATTGAGGATAAAATTCTCGATAGCGTTCCTGTTGCAATTTATGTTATATTTAATGGAATGTGTGGGTTCAGCGGACGAGTACAAATTTCCAACTTTCACGAAAAGACAAATAATCGATCGTGGCTCATTAAGAACGTTAGTTGTGATAATAGTCGAATATTTGTAAATTGACGGTTTCGACGTGTGAGATCTCGTCCTTGTTAAGATAAAACCATCGTTATTATTATTTAACGTAAAAAATATTTGGGAAACACTGCCATGACGTACGAAGCGCAAAACGCGAATTGGTTGACTTTCCGAACCATGACGTCGGTTGTTTGTCTGTATGGTGATTCACTGCCATAACCACGCGAACTACGTATAAGGACTGTACACGTCTAAATATATAATGTGTATATACATACAAGTGTAGGTTACGCAAAATGTAGATTGCGAAAGCCGAAAACAACGGCAAGTTACTACGAATGGAATAAATACCGTTCGAAGTTTTAACGCACACGCGCGCTCGAAAACCACCACCGACGGAATTGTTTCCTTCGTAAACACGACGTACATACGTGTACATATATAAATATATGGAGTCATGGCGTGTAAGGGAGTGCGCGTCGATTTAGGATTTGTATAAAACGCCGGCGATATTTTAATCGCGTATCGTTATAATTCGGGGACGGGTTGCAATTGTACGATAATGTTTAATTTTCACTGGGGGTTGATAACGATTCACACGATTATAAGTCTCGGGAATATCGTAGCCGTTTCACGATTTTGCGCGCGCAGTGACAACGGTGACTTCCAAACAGTAGCGCGAGCGCGCACGCACGCTTGACGTCAACTCGCAATCGAATTGTTTAACATAGTCGACGGTACTATAGTGTGCAACGCCGCTGTTGTATCAGCGGCACAGTGGCTCGACGGCAGTGCGCGTATCATCGTTAACCGTCGCGATCGGAATGCTGTTCGCGCGTCGTCGTCGTCGTCGTCTCGTCGTTTTCCATACGGGCGCGCCACGATTACCTTGAAAAACGAAAATCGCGCCGTCGATCGTCCGCGGCGTTTTTATCGTTTCCGTGCGCGCCCGAGTTGTCGTTCGTTGTTCATTTCTGACGATCCGTTTATCGTTTGTAAACAATCCATTAAACTACCCCTCATTCCATTCTCCCGACACATGTTTTTAGAACCGTAAACATTTAGTGTCCCCCCCGTGTAATTTTGTTCGTGGACCTAACAGTGTTTTGGTTTTAACACGCCATCCACGCCTGTGTAGATTCCACTGATTTATGAAGTATCAATGATCGTAGACGAGTATTATTATAATGTGTCACCGACACGTCGGTAAGTACCGAGCGTCTTTGCAGAACGGTAGTACATTTACCTATTGATTTATGGCGATAAAGATATAAGCGTATAGCCTTATATAGCTGACAGACTTAATTCGTTTTTGTCCTAATTTGGTTTTTTTTTCGGAAGAGTTATTCGGCAATTTCTTGATTTTATACACATAAAACTGAATAACTCGAACAATAATCAAAGTTCAAAAATTACCTACTATTCTACTGTCTATTAGGCTGTTACAAAATTATTATATATATTGTTTAAAAAATGTCATGTTTGAACGAACAATAATATATACGATTGTGTAATATAAAAATTATGAATCACGCAAGTAATAATAAATATGTATACACAGACGTAGGACAACAATATAATAACTGTACATTAATTGATTGAACGTTAAAAAAAGATGTAATAGTACCAAACCAATATCAATTTTGATCAGTTATTTTTCACTTTATTTGAATTTTGTTGATTCTGTAATTGATTTTTAAAATATATCGTTATATTAAATCGATATATTTTAAAAATCAATTAATTGAAAATGTTAATCAACATTTTTTCTCAATTTTGTTTAACAATAAAAACATTTAACAAATAATTTAATATATTTATATGTTTCAAACAAATTTAACATTCTTAATATACAATTGTTAATGGTACTTAGATTTTTTATTATATGTTTGTATTTAGAATAGATTCCAACGTGGAAGAAAACAATGTACTATTGGACAAAGTGGACGAAGTGGAGCAAAAAAGCCCTAATCATTACGATCAACCCAGTTGTGGATTATATTCCCACAATAGTAATAGTTTTGAGGATATTGAAAACGGTAACGTTACAACAGTCTCTTTCATGGACGAAACAACTTCATTATCTCAGAATTCTATACTAATACCATTGACTGGAACAACTCCACCACAGCATCAAGATGAACCTTTTGATGCAAATGCTTGTAAGTATTTTATATTAATTACTTTATACTTATATTTATTTATTTTTATTTTATTTTAAACTCGAATAAAATAATTGAATGTAACGATCTTAAAATAATTTTAAACATTGAAAATTAATTTTCAAATTTACAAATAGTTTTTCCATTATAGTAAAAGTTATGTTTTAAAGTAATATCTTAAATAATTTTTACAAATATAGTTATTATTTAGTGCGAACCTCTTATAAAATAACTATTTTAGAAATAAATATAGTTTAGTCTGTTTTTCTTCAGTCTTTTTGAAATCTAAATAATTTAATGTTTTAAAAATGGTGACTCATTTATAAATTTTTTAGTTATATTAGATTTCTATAGTATTGTTGTACAAGAGGCTTCTGAATTATATGGTTAGCCTTTCATTATATAAAGTTATAATTATATAAGCATTCTCTAATAAAATGTTGATGCGAATTTAGTTACTTTTAGGATTTTTGCTCAGAGATTCATTATTGATTAATTTATAAAAATAAATATAATTTTATTTGTGTTGGCTGTTCTATGTTTAAATTTCTAATAGTAAACATGGTGTTTTACCTCATCTGTAATTTTGCTAAACCTTATACAGTTGTAACTCAAATATTAATTTGTATCAGAACTGTTAAATCATAAATTGCAGTTAAATTTGTTTTTATCACATTAAAATATTAAGCTTTAAAAGAAAATTGAAAAATCTGAGCTGGGTTTTAATCCAGTTTTAAGTCTATATTTGAATATATTGTTAAATAATTTTATTAAAAACAAATGTAATAAATAGTATAAATACTATTTATTATTATAGTTATCGCCTTTTTTAAAAATATTTACTAATTACATCAATATGTTATTCAATATTATTTTTAGATAAAACACTCAAAAGAGGTATTTCACATGCTACCGATAATGTAAACATTGTTTCCCAAGCAAGATCAGAATTGATATTTATTGATAGTATTGATGATGAAATACAAATTGTGGAAACTCCTGTTTATACATTTATTCTACCTGACTTGACACAACTTGAAGGTAAAGTAAAAACTTTAATTATTTAATTTACTTATCAATAATATTTTAATATATGTTTTTTATAGAAAAGTTTCGCATGTTTATCGAGAAAGATTTGATAGCTGTAGCAATGCAAAGTTCTCTTGAACAGGCTTCAAGGTTGAATTGGTGGACTGGATTTTGTCAAAGACTGTGGCCGCTTTCAACATCTGGTGATGGCAATTGTCTTTTACATGCTGCTTCGTTGGGTAATCTAGAACTATATTATATTCATTTTATGTTTTAAATGCTGAAAATGATTAACTTAATGGTTATTAAAACATGAACTATATCATGTTTCAACTTATTACATTTATACAAATTACTGAACCTTAAATAATTACTTACAAATTTCATTTTAAAATACATTCTTATAAGTATTATTTATAGTTATAAACTTATTTTTTACAACTTTATAGTGGTATATTAAATGTTATTTGTTATACAATAAAATTATATTTTAGTTTTGTCTAGTTGGTTAAAATTATTTATATTTTTAGGTATTTGGGGATTTCATGATCGTTTATTAAATTTGAGGCGTGCTTTGCATTCATTTCTTAGCAATGGCCCAGCTCGTCATTCACTTTGGCGACGTTGGCAACGGCAACAAACTATTATGAATTCTTTATTTGGTCTTGTATATACAGAACAAGAATGGCGCAGAGAATGGAACTCAATTGTTAGCATGGCTTCTACTGTCCCTCGTATGAGGAAACAAAGTATATCAAGGTTTGTTTTGTTTTTTTAACTTTACTATCTCAAGGTGAATTTTAATATTTTCAAATAATAGTGGAAATGAAGATACAGATGGATACATTTATGAAAGCCTTGAAGAAATTCATGTTTATGCTTTGGCACATGTTTTAAAAAGGCCTATTATTGTCATAGCTGATACGATTCTTAAAGTATGTTTATTTAACATAACTGTTACTTATAAATGATAAATTATGCTTGTCTATAATTAAATTAATATTGTAAATTATTTAAACAAAACTTATTTTGTTAGGTTAATGACAACATTTAATGTACCCACATGAAAAGATAGGAGTATAGAAAGAGAGAAAACTCCCTCTATAGATTTTCTTATATTTGATATTTTTGTGTGAGCGTATTTTTATTCTCCCCATTATTTTATAGCTATGTACATGAATACAATATAGTATCAAGTCACAGTTATGATGGTAGCATATTTATTTATGTTTTTTTTTCTGTTCCATTTTCTCATCGAATGAATAAACAGTTTTTTTAAAGACTTTTCATTCTTTCAGTTCTATATTATTAGCAGTCTATTTTGTAACCATCATACTAGTTGTATTGTGATAGAAAAATTACATACTTACGTTTGTGATCTTAAATCCAATAGTGTTATGAAACTCAAATATTTTGATCTTTTCTAAGATTTGCATAGTCAATAATGATACATTAAATATTCTTAATTATGATATTGTTGTCCAATTGAAATGTACCTAAAGTACAGTGGGTGATGTTGCTTTTAATTGCAATACAAATGACCAATTGTACAAATATGGATAAATGCACATCAAATTAATTTGTTAGTTTTTTTATTTGTGAACTACTGGAGATCTCTGCATTTTTCAATGCAAATTATAATATGAACAAGATATTCTAATCATTACAATATAAATTTCTCTGAGTTAATCAATTCAAAATATTATTGAGTTTATTCAAGAAAATTTGATAAAATACATTTTTATGATTTCAACATTTTTGAAAAAATTTCCAAGTATATTGAGTAATAATTTTGTATCTGGTTAGTAATAATTGTAATTGCATTTTTAGAAAATATGTTTAACCTATAAATGTTTATTAATTCTACTGAAGCAACAACGCAGTCGGATATAACAATTATTAGACTATTCCAGAAATATTTTAATTAAATTGAAACTAAGCTTTTGTTTTCGTATCATATTTTAATTACTATAAGTCACTTGTATAACTTTTAGAAATTAAAGAGATAGAAACTTAATGAATACAAATCGTATAAATATTGTTCCAAATATTTTTATTATTAAACCTGTAAATTTTTTAATTTCTCTTATTTGTCTCATCTCTTGTCTCACAGTAAATATATATAAATCGATTAATTATTTTGCACACACTAATATAATTTTTACTTCTGTTGCGCATAAAAACTTTATACAATTTTTTTTATTGTTTGATTTTATCTGATTTATAGGATATGAATGGTGATGCTTTAGCTCCTATTCAATTTGGAGGTATTTATTTACCATTGGAGTGCTATCCATGTGATTGTCATCGGTCTCCCTTGTTATTAGTTTATGATGGAGGACATTTTTCAGCCTTGGTAGCAATGGAAACACCAAATTCTACACTTTCTTGTATGTTTTTATTTCATCATTAAATATACATTGTATTATATATAATTGTTATTTCAACTCTTTAATTTTAGGTGCTATACCTTTAGTAGATTCATCTGGTAAACTTTTACCAATACAGTTTCCGGTTGATCCTGGTGAAAATAATCATTTCTTAGATAAAAATCAAGATCTATCATTTTCAGACTCGTTATCATTACTAAATAGTTATTTGGATATTGTGCAACTTGACCCACAGGTATTTTATAACTATGTCTTTTGTATATTAATAATTAATAAAAAAAATTTTTTAGGGTAATAATGATGCATTAGGAAAAAATGGCCTATTTGGAAGTTTAGGTCGTTCTGTAGGTAATAAATTGAAATCAAAATTGTCCAGAACAAATTCTGTAAAAAATCTGTCCGCAATATCAACTCAAGCAAAATATACTTGTTGCGCTTTAATCAACGCAAACAAAAAACATGAATATCACGACGTAATGATAAAAAACTACTTACGGACAGCAGCTGAACGATTTCAACATTCACCTTATGTAAGTTGGTTTTTAACGTTAAAAATAAGCTTATAACTTCCACCTTATCGCGTTAAATTATAAATAATTTAAAAAAAACACCGATTTCTTATTAAATTTTATTCTAAATTGATAATAGATATTATTACATAAAATTCTCGTTTTAAATTGAAAATAAAAATTTAAGGTTTATAACAGAATCTATTAATTGTTAATAAAATGGATATTTCTATCATGTTAGGTAAACTATTAGTATATGTTTATTTATTTGAAAACTATCAGAATCCACAAATTGTAAATTAATCGGTTTGAGTAATTATTATGTTTCAATATATAATAATTATAATTTATATATACACATAATGTGTTTTCAAATCAATCAAAGTAATCACTTACACATTATGTTATTAAAAGTAATTTTTAATTTTTCAGGCAGATACAACACCTCGTTATGGTGCTGGTAAATCTCGTTTTTATACAGAGGCTGACTCGGAATCTCATGCCAAAGTGGGACTGATGACTCCAGTCAAGGCAGTTACAAATGAGGATCCCACTATGTATCTATCAAAATCTACATTCTACGACACTGGTCTACAAGTGGACAAATGTCGTACAGATAATTGCGAATTTTTCGGTACATCAGCGACCAAACAACTATGCTCTAAGTGTTACCAACTATATCAGCAACAAAAAAAAAATTAAGCCGTTTGAAATCACAATATTATTAACATTTACGCGAAGTATTGGAGATATTTTCATCTCGCCACAAGTTGTACAGCACATATACACACCCCTATATAACAATTAGTATTTAATCAATACAAAGTTTACGTCACAAAATAAATAATTAAAGCTACGTATGTTACTTGTTCTCGTTGCGTATATTTATACAATTTTTATATTATGAAATTCTATAGTTGTTTTTTGCATTTTATTCAACAAATTGAAATAACAAATTTGTTGTTACTAACTAGTCTTTCAACAAAAAAAATTGTTATTTATAGTATATGCGTTGCTAAAATTTAAGTTTGCTAACAATTTGTATCATATTTATGTGTATAGTTAAAATTTTAACTTTACATTAACTATTTATAATTTGTTAGTTTACTAATAGTTTTAAATTATACTAATTTAAATTTGAATGTAAAACATGATTTAAAGTTTTAGTTACTTAATAGTTGTTAATATTATATTGTTACTGCTCGTTAGTTCTAAAACATTATTTCTGTTAATTTGTATTAATTATATTTTTCTGTTATATACATTTTTAGTAATACCGTACAACTAATTAATAAGCATTATTGATATATGTATTATGTTGTATTATTAGCAGGCCATATTGTTTTACTCTTCAATGTTATTTGTTATTGCGCTTTATTTTATTTTATTTTTTTTATCGAAACTGTTAAAATAATTAGTTACAATAATTAATTTTTAAACGCATATTTACCAAAAAAAAAAAAAAAAAAATTAATAAAGTATATATAGATACATAAATTAAAATTATAAAACAAGACTGAAAAATTAAATAATAGAAATTACGACAGAAGTTAATTAGGGAGAAAAGGACTGATAATTAAATGGAATTTTATAAAAACGTATTAGAGGATTTTTCTCAAGAAACAAAAAAGAAGGGTAATTGATAAACGGATGATTTATATTACTAATTGTACTATAGAAAAATGGAAAGTGCAAGGCAAAGTTATAACACCATATTTTTCGTTAAGACATGTTTAAACGAAATTACGTTTAATTTTTTAAAATTTCGATAAATTGTCCACTCTTACGGCGTTACTTGGCAAAACTTCGCGTAAATGGAACATACACTGTAAATTCAGCGTTGTGAAGTAAAGGTAGCAAATACTTGATCAAGATTCGACATTTTTATGTTTCGTATTCTCTATTATTAATATTCGACGGCGACGCGTAATATGTAATCTGTAAAATTTTCTAAAAACTATATCGGTAATTTTCGACAACCGAAACTGTCTGTTGGTTTTGTAATTTGTCTGCGGATACCATTTGGGTCCGTCACGATGCCAATTAAAAACGTAGACAGCGATCGGATATTGTCCAGTTATTTCGTCACCTTATATATATTATATATATATATATGTCGTTTGTGGTTTCGTCGTAAAATATATATATATATATACATACATACATCGATTTTGCGACAACGGTGAAAGGTACACATATTATCAAGTAACGAACACAATCGTGTAACGAGTGATTATGTGATTTATTAACCATTCGTCAAACACGTGTTATAATTTTAGAACATAATTATGCTGTCGATAGCCGTGAGCCGAGATTGGTACGATTCTTATCGCGGGTGTGTGGTGCGCGGTATATTAATGTCCATCGATTCGTTGTTTAGTTCCGAAGACGACGACGGCTACCGATAAAATTAACGAACCGTGTTCGATCGGTTTTACATTTTTTTTTTTTTTGCTATTGCGCGGTTAAAAGAGGAATAACACGATACGAGTATTTTACGTGACTATAGACGTATAGTTAATAACGAAAAAGGAGCGCTAAATTTTAATATATATTCCATACTACGATTTGAGAAAACGTACGCGATGAAATCCAACGTACGTTTTCAACCCATTGTGAAGAAAACTACTATACCGGTTGAGACGCGTTCGTGTTTGTCTCCGTGTTTGTCTCCGTATTTGTGTCCGTGTTTGTGTCCATGTTTGCGTTCGAGTCTGATGTATTGTCGTTTCCAAGCGTAGGACAAGAAGACGTTTCTATTTCGTCGTTAGTTGTAGTAGTTGTAGAGTCATCGCAATTGACGGCTACGTTCTAAACGCACGAACATGTTTATCAGTAACGTATACACGAGCACAAAGTATATTAGAAACGTTATTCCTATTTCGGTATCAATCGGGGGTACAAATCGTATCGACCCACACCTGCCTAAAGTTACGCGGCGTAGTAAGGCACCGTTCCGTTTATAGGCCCGTTAAATCGACCGTCGTACGTAAACGGCACGTTTCGCCGTATTCCACGTAAACACGACATTCTCGAGCTGCATCACGACGGTACCATCAATCCGCCCCATATTACTTGCATATATATATACGATTATTATGTTGATCGCGCGCAACGGGCGTACTGGACAGGAATATTTTTTTTCGGGGGGATTTAATTTTTAAATAAATCGGACGTCCCTGACAAAACGAGACGTATTATATAAACTTTAATAGATTATTCGTTTTTAATTAACGCGTTATATTTATAACGCGTATTGAAGTTTAAAAAAATAGAAGTTTTCCGTTATTATCGATTGAAAATATACGTCGCGTAAGAAATTAATTTTTCTGAAAATTCGCGACTGGTGGGAGGGTATGGGATAACTCCCTCTCCCCCCCCCAAAAATTTAGTTTAGTCAGTAGGTAGTACGTTAGTAGTAGTAACCGTTAGTACGCCACTGGTTGCTGAGCGGCGGGAAGAGCTCTCGAGCGAGTACGCCACCAGGAAAGCCGATGTTCGAATTTTGCGCGGTAATAATCAATTAGCGCGCGTCAAGAAGGTATTCTACGGACGATTAAAGAAAAAATTAGCCGCCGCTGGTGTCCGTGCGGTTAGAAATAAAAAAAGGAACGGGCCGTTTCGTTACGTTCGTCAAGCGTTTAAGGAGCACCGCGAAAGTTTTTCGATTATTTCGGGACGAGCGCGCGGCAAGTCGTTCGCGAAACGAAACGGAATCGTCATCGGTTACGAACCGGCCGTTACACGGCGCGCCTACGGTGGTTTCGTGCCTCGCCGCCCCATTCCCCGCTATCGTATTCTTGTCGTTTAAACGACGACGACAGCCGGCCGTAGTGGTGGGGAACAGCCGGTTTGTTAAAGCGGACGTTTGACGTCTATCGGTTACAAACGGTCACGATGTTCGACGGGACCCATGAGAAACGTCTAATACGCTTTTCATTTTCGTGTCGTGTAAGTGTGAAACGGGCTTTAAGCGGGTTCGAATTGATATATATATATATAGGAGGATATAGATAGCAGGATCGAATATAATATATATAAAGGAATCTACGTATGTACGATACGGCGAAATGGGTATTTTGAGTACTTACGCCGCTAAGAAAAGTTCAATTACGCGGCTACTTAATTATTGTACTAACTAAAAATACCAACGTTCCGATTTTGATTTACGAGTAAATGTACTTACACAAAAACTGACGAGGACGATCGCGACAATGAATAATTTAAGATGCATGTTCGATTATTATTTTCGTCAAAGAGTGAATAAAGTATACGGACAATCTTCCTCACTCCACAATATCGAATGATTAAGTCGCGTAAAACGTGGGGGTTTTTATACCCGTTTCGTGGCTATTATTACGATAAATTACGCGTATTATTGGTTCGGCCGACGATGAAGTTATACAAACGAACTAATTACGACCCGATAAATTATTATTTAAGCCTAACGCGTTTAAGTCGTGTTTATTCAATAGGTTGTAATTACGCGGGTACAAAATTTATCGCGCGAAAATGATCGTTCGCCGTACCCGCGGGCCATAAAATGTTTGGCGCCTTTCACGAAATAATAAAAATAATTAATACGCGTTTACGCCCCACGATTTATTATATACCCGTTCGTATTTAACAGCGAACGTTAAATCAATACATTTTTATGCCCGGTCGTATTTCAATAGGACAGCGAACGTTAAAATACAATTACTCGTAAACACGTTTGTACCTAGGGGTAATTAACCGACGCGAACAATTCGCGCGTATTACAGACAAATAGGGACGAAATAATACGTAGCACCTAATTTCTTCAAACGACGTTTACGATCAAACGCCTATATATAAGTAAACTAATTCGATAGATTTTAGTCGTCCACTACGTCCGAAGTACGAATAGCAGCTCCCGTTTGCCATGTATACGTTGACCACGTACCTGTTGACCACGTACCTATACGGTCCTCTTCAGTCCTATAGGCGCTAGCGGCACAGACAACTGCCCGTCCCGTCATTATGAGGCGCAGGCATACACTGTGGTGGTGTGACGCTATTCCGACTAGAGCGTATAATTTCTCTACCGGTGTTGGCTTTAAATTGTCTGTCGTAACGCGTACAGTTTCATTTAACGCGCCGTCTATTTGTTTAGCAGAGGCTGTATTTTTTTAATTGGAAAACGAACGAACGCCAACGCTAACAATTACGTAAGGGCAATTGCGTAACATACCGGATAAACACCGGTTAGGAGATAATTAAACGCGTCGCGATCGTCGAATTCGTAATAATCCGACGGCGAATCAATAACACCCCGGGGATAATTTATGGAGATCGCTTGTTATAAAAGCCGCGACGTTTACACGTGTTTTCGGCATTCGACCGTGTAATTGTTCCGCGCGCCTTAATTATTCCTTACACGAACAAGTATGCGTCTTCAATTGGCCATTTTCGTGTTTGTCGTCCTCGGGTTTTTGGTAAGAGCCTTTTTTTTTTTTAATTACGCGCACGACCGCCGTATTTTGTCAAATTTACGCCCTTCTTCCGTCGCCGTACCGTATTATGAATTAAATCGTCCGTGTCTCGGTGTTTTATCGTGTTCGTCTATCCTTGGCCGACGAATGATTTCGCTTTTACGACGTTCGCGTTATTCAACCAAACGCCACCGAGCCACGGACCGAATGTAACGATTCGTACCGATAATTTTACCGAAAATACCAATTCTTTCCCCTATATAACGGCAGTTTTTATCCGTAAATGTTAACGACGTAAAAACGTGTGATCATATATATTTAGAACGGAGCGGTCGTCAATTGCAAATCAACGGCCGGAAAACCGAAAGCCGGGAAATCGACAATTACTATGCCAGAAAATGTGAATCCCAAGAAATAAGTACCGCCGGCAATGGATTCGGAACGTACGCGGTTACCGTTAGTTCTCTTGATCGCGCGTCTCAAGATGTACGAACATGCGACACATTTCGCGACGTTGCGAATATTTTCGACGATTAAATAAACTAATGGCGAATATATATTACACCGGTCGTTATAATTACGCGATATTGTCGCGGGTACCGTCGTCGCGAAATCGGCGTATAATAAACGCTGATCGTTAATCGCCGACACAAGCGGTTGCCATTATTCACTTGGCGGCTGACTGGTGCGTATGTGTATCTAATAGGGGCAGGGGGAGTGGACGAACGTTTGATAAACCGTCGACATTTCCGATCGTCTCGCGACTCGTTAAGTACTAAGACGAGTCGGCGGATGTTTAATAAATACGTCATCGTCGTCGGGTTTCGCCGTCCAGGAATGTGTGCACGACGCGCGGAAAACGTCGACGTTGTGACCGCCGGCCTAATAACTCGTCCATCACGCGCGGTGGTTAACAACGGCAGTGTCTACGCCGTATTGACGTCTAAAAGAATACGTTTTCTGAGTCGGTGGTACTCCGTGCACGATTCCGTTTTGTCATAAACGACTACCGAAACGTTTTGGTTTCGGGGATCGATCTCGACAATCACATGTCGTCGATCGTTCGATACGCGTCGGTTTCCCGCGAGAAGATAATTTTCTCGTATCCGTGTTCCGCGTCCTACACTACAAGACGTGTGTTCGACGGCTATATGTCCCCGGGTTCGCCCCCACCCATTGGTACGTTCGACCAGACGGCCTATTAAGCGGACGAACTATTCGACGCGCCCTTGTTCGGCAAAACACGGCACGCGACCGATATCGGCGACGTCGTTTTCTCAGGACGCCCGAACGACGCGCGTATTGTTCCTATAGACGGTCGCTCCACATTTCCCGTACGAACGTTCGAAAATAACGGTAAGAATCGTTGGGCGTCTGGTGAACACGTAAAGGGTAGGCGTACGTAAATGTTACCCCCCGTCGCGGTTTGGTCGCGACCGATTCAAACGTGGTCGCCATTGTACCGTCCCATCGTTCCTATAAGTGCACTCAATGCACGAAATCGGACCGCGCGGTCCTCTGATCTCTCGCTCCAACTGGAAAAAGTTCGAATCCGTCTAGAACCGGAACTTACGTATAATCCTGAAAGCACCCTTCTACGTCAACAGCACCAACATATTTAACAAACTACCTACCACACAGTCCCTCATATTTATTCATACCAAAACACTTTTCTACAAAAACTCTTCGTCCCATTACAACCACATTTCCAAAATAGGTCGCTTTTCAACTATACCCCTCATCACCAAAAAAAAACCCCACCCCTTCTTCTGGCCAACGTCATTCCGATAATTACAACATTCAACTTTACTCCCTCACTCATTCCTACAACTTAAAAGTGCTCCATCCGATATAAGGTTAAAGGTACCATCCTCTGGCAATGCAAAAAAAAAACCCCAAACCACGCTTGTCCGTTATGTGATTACGTCGATGGCGTAAAACTATTCCGTGCCCGTATTTTGGGCGACCGTCGTTCGGTTTAGTAACTCGCGTTCCGGGTACGGCCGTTGCCGGCGAGCGTGGTGTATTCTGGATACTTCCGGGTCGATTTTCGCGTGGCGCCGATATTTGTGCCGGCCGGCGTATTCGGGTAACCGTCGGTTTGGCCGTTGGTTACGTTTCCTTTTCCCTTCGTGTTGTCTATCCGTCGTCGCGTCAAGCCTTACCCGCGCACGGTCAATTGTTATTGACGGTATTATTGTTGGTCGTGTAGTGTGAGCAGCACTGATATACTGTCCGCATGGGAAAACGATACCGACGACCGATGAAAAAATCGGATATCGAGCTTTCGGTATTTATTAACTGGATAATGACCGCGCGAAGAAGACGCCGACAGTTGTTCTGTATTAATTGCGGGGCGGCGCGGAACTGACGCGCGTGCTCAAGCGCGCAAAGTCGTGATGAGCCACAACTGTTACACGATTTTATTACAGAATACGAAGGTTTTACGTGCTTGTGGGATACGCGAAGCAAAGATTATTCTCATCGAGACAATTCGATCGTTTTCCGTCCGTTAAAATCAAATCATTTTTTAAACTAAACAAAGACGAAGAATTTTACGAGTTTCGACTGTGTTGGCACTATAAATAACCGTCCACTGGTGAAATGGCAAACAAATTGAATATCGATACTAATCTGATTGACCGTTTGAGGACCACACCGTCAATAACATAAATACTGCCGATAATTATGCTGCCGGTATAATTGACCGCGTGAGGGCCGCTTTACAAATCCGTAAAAGCGTTCGTCGTTGGGAACGCGCACGACTGTTTTTGTTGTTCTCCGTGTATCGCCGACCCCGCCGTTTACTGAGACAATATTGTAGAGCTCGGCACGCCATAGACGCGATAACGAGTAGCTAGAAAAATCCGTCAATCGAATCTTCGGGCATTCATCGTAGACCAAAAGGTGTGAGACAAGTGTCCGTCTTGGTAAATAGGAACTTGATCACTCGGTAGACGGCCACCGGTTTTTGGCCGATAAAATTCTCCCGCGGAATTCTACAACAAAGCGGGGCGTTCTTTTTCTTTTTAAAAAAATAATGACGAACCGATAATGGAACGCATTTTGCGACAACTCTAGTCAACTTCGAATAAGTCGTGATGCAGGTACGCGGTGTGATTTATATTTACGTATATACGTAGATATTTTTTTTATTACCCGCTTCCCTTAATTATAACACTTTCGCCTAGCTTTCTACGACGCTTTTTGTACATATCTTTCGCTTAATAATTATGTACTATGTTCACGAAGCGAATAAAACGTGTCGTTCGTCTTTTGAAAATTCTTTTAACGTATACCCGTTATATTGGGTAGAATACGTGTACACGATTTATAAACATAAAACGTACGTGTTTTCCATAAATCGCGATCAAATTTGATTAATTTACGTAATTACGAATAAATAATATATTATATATATTTGGACGTAAACAACTTTATATATTGCGGTGACATGGGGATCGAATAAAATGATTTCGTTTAATTTGTATCGAAGAAAGGACATTAAACTCGGTTTATTCACGTTGAATACTAGGGCAAGAACCAAAAAAAAAGTAATACGAGAATATAAATATAGTAATTTTTAATTGGCACTAATCTATTGTAAACAATAATAATAATCTATTATTAACAAATGTCAATAATCGAACGTGGAGACTTTATATTAAAAAAAAAAAAAAAAACGTAATATATCCGTCCAAATAAAAATGTCAACCATCGATTTGTCTAAATAAAACTATACAATAGTATACGCGTATTACGTAAAATCGTTATTTTTTCTAATTTCTAGCACAATGGGCGCAACGTTGTATTGTGTATATATGGGTTGAATAAATATCCCAAGGTTAGGAAATTTTCAAATTATTTTATTTGTCACGACGTACATATATGTACAAAACATTACGAACTTTAACGATTAAAATTGAAAAAGAGTAAATATGAAAAACAACCGATAAAAGTAAATAGTTTTTTTTACGTCCAATGGCTTTTAATCAAATTCGTTTTGCAACGATTTATCGTTGTATAATACGCACGCCAGCGTTAACCGAATAATTTATTATTATTTGACTAAACGACGAAAACAGTTCGCAATTTACGTTTTATAACGCGTTCGCTTGAATAAACAATACCGTATGTTGTTTAATCAAAACGGCATATTTAGTGATTTATTTTCGTAGTTGCCGAATTATCGCCAAAATATGTGGAAATGTTAATAAATTTTTGAATTATACTTGCTCGTTGGATTATACGGTTAATAAAAGTTAAAATATCGTCGACATTTATAAAACGTTCAATCGACGAGAGAAAATATTGTACGACGAGTTCGGATATAAAATAACCGTTAACGTCGTCCAAGGTTTGATTAGCTATATATACAAATCCAACCGGGTAAAATTCTTAAAAAATAAATATTTAATTTCTAAATCGACAAACGGTGTAAGTGTAGTTCTCTTATCGGGCAAAACCAATTGAGAAAATATTTTTCTAAGTAAAACTTAGTACCGTTCCACAATGAAACGTACTTCGCCGTAACGTTTTAGGGCTACGCCCCATCCACGTCCTGCGCTCGTCATTTTCGTATTAATTAAATTTTACATTATTAACGCGATTTACAAACATATTCAACAAGTCACGAGTCTAACTTATTTCACGGATGAGATTTTAATTATTAGTTTATTAGGTATCGCATCTTTCATATGACTACAATATACGAGGTGTGTAAATGACAACGCGCCTTGTCATACAGCCATTTCAATAAATCAGTTTTTGGCTACCAAAAATATTCCCGTGGCTCCTCAACCCCCTTATTCACCTGACTTAAGCCCTTGTGACTTTTTTCTCTTTCCACGATTAATAATTCACCTCAAAGGACGACATTATGGGGCACTAGAAAATATTCAAACATCTGTGACCGACGAACTGAAAGCTATTCCAGAACAGCTACGAACAATGGAAACATCGTCTCCAGCGCTGTGTGGATTCCCAAGGCAATTACTTCGAAGAAATAATATAAAATGTTCATTTTAATTCAATAAAAAAATGATAAAAAATCAGTCTCATTACTTTATTTACACACCTCGTATTGACATATATGAGTACATATTAGAACGCATAACACGAAATCATGGATAATATATATGTTACCGTTAAAATTCGAAATCGAACAAACCTCAAAAATGCTCGGCCAAGGTTATAAATACCGTGCGTCTTTTATTTTCGTTTCCATTTATAATCTCAATTTCGTGTTCTTTTCCTATCTCATTTTCGTTTAAATTGCCAATTTCATTTTCATTTCCTATCCAATTTTCATTCGCATTTTCAATCTCGATTTCATTTTTTTCGAAGTGTAGCAAATCATTTTCGTCGTTTATACGTTATATATTGCGTTGTCGGGTAAAATTGACATTTTTAATCTGACGTTTTCCAAACATGGCTTCATACGAGGGAGGTTGTCTGATGCCGGAACGGTAGGCATTATTTGTTTGAAATTGACAAAATCTTAATCGATTTTTGCCCATAATAGATGTATATTGATATTTATACAAGTTAGGAGAGATTATTGGGTGGGGTATTACAGGGACGTGTATGATACAAGACATTTACGGTATGGGGAAGTATGTGGAGATATTATTTTACCTAATTTCAATCTGATAGTAACGTATAACTTCGACATTATATACAAAAACATACGCTTATTAATTTTTTATTTTCAAAAATGTCCGACATATTCAATACGGACAATGGTCAACAAAGAACAACGCTACAGGAAGGGGCGTCAACAAATAACGTCCGCTAAACATATCGAATTACTAAATAACGAAATACCGTGTACGTGCTAGTCATTACGTAAATACCGTCTCATAAATAACACGAAGTACATACGTAACGAGACGAGTGTAAATTAGTTCGGTTTTTAGGGTAGACGCGCTATTTTTGTCCGAACCTAGTCCGCGTTGAAAATTCGTATTAAATCGCTTCTAATCGATTATTCTTCATTTTATGCGAACCTCACCCCGGACGGTCCAATTCCCGTACCGTAGGCTGCATAATGTCCTCCACACTTATCATTATGTCCACCGGAAGAATAGGACAAAACTCTTTCTTGATTCTAGACGAAAAGTAATCTCATCGTGTACATACTATACACATTAGGCGCGGAGTGGGGGTGCCGTCTGTTGTCCGAGATTTGTTTCGCTGTTCGATATCACTGGTGGAATCGCGTATATTAGCGAATGCTAGTATGGAATGGCAAATAATTAGCAGTGGCTGCATACGCAGATGATATAGTCATAATAGCAGAAGATGAAGTGAATCTAAAGGATATTACACGAAATCTGCTGGAAATGGGAAGGAAATAGGGTTAAAAATAAACGAGGGTAAGACAAAATATATGGTTGTAACTAGGAATAACTGCAGAATAGGATTCTTAGATATTGGCGATTACAAATTTGAAAAAATGGATAATTTCAAATATTTAACGGTGGACGCAAACAACCACGAAAATATAAAAATACGATTGGCAGCGGTAAACAGACGCTATTTGGAATTGGTACCCCTATTTAAATCAAAGGTTTTATCGTGCAAGTCGGAAATAACTCTTTACAAAGTTCTAGTGAGGCCAGTAGCCTTGTATGCATGTGGTGCATGGGCTACAACTAAATCGGACGAACTCAAATTAGCGATTATAGAAAGGAAGAATTTATGGACCTAAATTAAACAATAAAGGAGAATATGAGATAAGGACAAACCAGAAGATCCAAAACCTGAATGGTGAAGAGACTATCAATGGTTTCTTAATAAGTAATAGAATAAGATGGGCTGGGCACGTGTGGAGATCGGAAAAAATGATTGGACAAGTTACAGAATGGAACCCAAACACAAAAAAAGCCAAGAGGACGTCCCGGACAAAGATGGAAAGAGTAAACAAGGACTTAAAAGCGCTAGAGAATGAAAAGAACTGGCTAAGGAGAGAAATCGGTGGAGATAAGTGGTTGTTGCGATAATGGGCCTAAATGGCTCGTAATACAATACAATAATACAATATGGAATGGTGGTCGCGGTGTAACGCTATTCCTACTAGAGGGTCTAATTTCCCTACCAGTGTTGGCTCAAAACTATCTGTCGTAAGCGTACAATTTCATTTAACGCGCCATCTATTTGTTTAGTAGAGGCGGTATTTTTTTAATTGGAAAACGAACGAACGCCAATGTATATAATTACGTACAGGTAATTGCGTAACATACCGGATAAACGCCGGTTAAGAGATAATTAAACGCGTCGCGATCGTCGAATTCGTAATAATCCGACGGCGAATCAATAACACCCCGGGGATAATTTATGGAGATCGCTCGTTATAAAAGCCGCGACGTTTACACGTGTTTTCGGCATTCGACCGAGTAACTGTTCCGCGCGCCTTAATTATTTCTTACATGAACAAGTATGCGTCTTCAATTGGCCATTTTCGTGTTGGTCGTCCTCGGGTTTTTGGTAAGCGCCTTTTTTTTTAATTACGCGTACGACCGCCGTATTTTGTCAAATTTACACCCCTCTTTCGTCGCCGTATCGTATTATGGATTAAATCGTCCGTGTCTCGGTGTTTTATCGTGTTCGTCCACCCTTGGCCGACGAATGATTTCGCTTTTACGACGTTCGCGTTATTCAACCAAACGCCACCGAGCCACGGATCGAATGTAACGATTTGTACCAATAATTTTACCGGAAATACCAATTCTCTCCCCTATATAACGACGGTTTTTAAACGTACACGTTAACGACGTAAAAACGTGTGATCGTATATGTTTAGAACGAAGCGGTCGTCAATTGCAAATCAGTGTTCAAAAAATCGAAAACCAAGAAATCGGCTGTTGTTATAGTGCCAGTAACTTCGAGTTCCGAGGATTAAGTTACGCCGGCAATGTCTTCGAAACATACAGTTACCGTTAGTTCTCTTAATCGCGCGTCCCAAGACCGACGAAAATGTAACACGCCCGGCCGTGACTTTCGGGATATTGTGAACATTATGGACGATTAAATAAACTAATGGCGTGTATACTACACCGGTCGTTATAATTATGCGATATTATCGGGTACCGTCGTCTTACTGCGTTGTCGGTGCGTTTGGCGTACGTTCCGAACAATGGTACGGAATAGGATTACGCTTAAAATCGTTACGTGATAAATATTTCCGTATCGTTTTTTTTTTTTGGTCTTACACCGAACAAAGAAATACCAAAGACCGTTCGAAATTCTTAACAACAACGAATATGTCCTTAATTAGATTAAACCTGTCATTTAATACGTGATGTTAGTCCCTACCCGTCATCGACTCTCCATTTTGACGAGCGCTTTTATTTATAAAATTGACGTGGTTTTTGATCCACCTCCACACGCGCACGAATATTAACCAATAATGTGATACTCGACCACTGTCGTTATAAAATTCAAGGAATTTTCGCGGGAAACATCCAAATGTTCGTCGAGAACTCTTGACCCGAGTTTGCCGTCAACCAGTGTACTTCATATACTGTACACTACTCGAATAACATAAAATTGTTACATCAACATTCATCGTTTTTTTTTTTTTGAAAATCGAACCAATAAGTACAAAATAGGAACGACAACACGCCTGCAAATAAGTTGGCGAAAATCAACTAACAACTCGGGATTAAGAACGAGAATACTTTTGTATCATATGAGCAACATAGAACATGAACATGTTACATTATAATATTGCGATACGCATAATAAGTGTCACCGAATGTTTAAGATTTACTGGTGTTATCATGCATCAACATTACGAGGTACCTTCTAAATAAAATATATGTTTACAAGGTTAATTCATTCTTTTCAATAAAACACTCGTCAGTTAATAAATTATGTAGAAAGTATATTCGCAATATAATTTAAAAAAAAAAAAATATTTGAAATAATTCCGTTAAATTTTAAGTATAAATAAATAAATACATCTACATTATATCTGTTTAAATTACGAGATAAATAAAAATATAATCAATATTCGTCACACAAATGATTATGTCGCTGGATGGATAATTTTACACTTTAGTCTATGTGGATTTGTTAATAAAAAATATATTTTAATTCTTTACAAACATATCCTACTATAAATACAATGGTTTTAGGAAATAAATGAAAACAAAAATATTAAATGACCGTGGGAATAAAAGAACAAATAAGATAATTGGATATGTTGATTAATTAAATATAGTACCTTTATATTAGCTATTAATAATACAAAATGTAAAAATGTCAGATCTCAATTAAGTACATTGTCACGAAATTGAATTTCAAAGTAACAATTTGTTTTAAAATAAATTTTATATTTTGTAATTGTATTGATTCATGCTTGTTTCAATAGACACTTAAGAAGCATCTGTTCGTAGTTCATTAAATTTTATGTTTTATTAAAAATAAAATTCTGGTAATTCTTTAAGAAAAAAGTATATATATATACTAGATAATTTTACGATTGGGTCTATTATACAAAAATTATGTTAATCATTTAAAATTGAGTCAAAACTATTTGGTAGAATGAAATGAAATAGTTTTGAATAATTGCGTGTTCGTATCACTTGTTTTTGTACAAAATTGTTGTATGTATACAAAAATTTAATATAAACAGCATTTAAGGCGTTTGTTGTTGTATTTGAGCTTGCATCTTGGCAATGACATCTTGCATACGTTTGAGTTCTGCTTCTTTTTCTTGCAAGATTCTATCTTTTTCTGAGCCAGCATTTTTTTCATGTTCCGGAAGCGATCTACACAAACGATACAACAAACTTTAATCGAACAACAATCTTAGTAAATCTACAATTAATATAATCGTACGTAGTTCTTTTTGGCACAGGTACTCCTTTTGCCAAACGTTCAGATCGATAGTTTTCATAATGCACTTCCTGTGTTACTTCTTGAAGATCTTGCATGTGTGTACTGAAATAATGTATAGAAAAATTACGAAAGTAATTACTCAAATAACATTAATTAACATTATTATGGGTAAATAAGAGTTGTTTATTTTACATAAGCATTGTACGCAGTTTGATGAAGTCACAATGTTCAGGGTTTTCAACTTCAACAACTCCCCAAGGATAGAACCGCCCTCGAACTTTTTTACCGCGCACTTCTAACAATTGATTTGCCCCACAGACTGCAAAAGGTACAGCTTCTTTTAGTAGCTTAACCTATTAAACAAAAAATATTTAAAATAATTTGCGTGTTAAAAAAAAAAATAATCAAAAACGTTCATAATAAACACCTGTTCCTTGTAGTCCTCATCTTCATCACTGTCACAATCAGGCAATGGATAAATTTTAATACCGTTGGCGTCAATTTCTTCCAATATCTGTAAAAAATGAAACAAATTCAACTCGCAACAAAACAAATTTGTATCATATTAACGAAAAATTCAGATATGATTTCAACGCAAAATTAAACTATAATTCGTTTTAAAAAAAAAAAATATTTAATTAACGTATATTTACTCTCTTTTTTAATTTTTGTATTTCTTTTTTCGTAAGAACGTCTGATTTGGCGATAACAGGAACTATATTAACTTTATTATGTAATTTTTTCATCAATTCAATATCCAACGGTTTTAATCTGTCATGTATTTAAAAAAAAACCCATTAAACTATTACGATACGTAATAATTAAATTAATTTAACGTTATTCCCAGTATAATTATAGCGGTTATTAGACATAATATGCAAGTTTAATTTACCCATGGCCAAATGGAGAGACAAAATAGAAACAACAGTGCACACGATTATCAATAATATGACGTCTGTTTAATCCGCTTTCGTCTTTTAAAAATCGTTCGTATTGTTCATCGATATATTGAATGATAGCTCGAAAACTACAAATTAGGATAATACAAAATATTAAATATCGTGACAATTCCATTACTGTTTTTAATCGTTTACTTACCTGTCAGAATTGTCTATGGCGTCGCCGAAACCGGGGGTATCAACTACTGTAAGTCGTAATTTTACACCGCGTTCTTCAATTTCCACAGTAGACGCGTCCAATTTTACGGTTTGTTTGGTTTTTTCTATAAGCAAACAACAAACACAGGGTTTAACAACGCGTAATCTTAAATATTTATGGGGACGCGAAAGAACGTTAATTTGACAAATACCAATAGCGTCTGGAAGGGCACGTTCTGGATACAAGTCTGTTAAGAACAAGCTGTTGACTAGTGTCGACTTGCCCAAACCCGATTCGCCGACCACCATTAACGTGAATTCGAACCCTTTTTTGACGGACTTGCGGTGTACTTGATTGGGCAAATTGGCGAAGCCGACGAATCCCGGGGCCTCGACATTGTTAAACTGCGGACGAAAAAATCCCGGACACAAAATGAAAACGTCGAACTCGTCGTCAGTCGCGCACCGGTTGTCGGTGACTAAACACGACGAAACAACCGTCGTGAGCACGTGTAGAATCTTAAGTTCACGAGTCCGTTAGACGAACAGAACTTACCGTCTTGATTGAATCGCTGGACATCGTTCGAGTAACGTCGAAACGATAACGGGAAAACACAAAAAACCGAACGACAGCAATACGGACGGGAGAGACGACGACCGGTACAGTCGCGGAACGAGAGAAACGACGGGCAACGAGAATAAGATAAATGTCGGCGAGTAGCGAAACTTAAGAAAAACGACGGCAACAAAAGACAGGTTTCTGTGGCGACTGTAATCAGGCGAGCGGCACGTCTAACACGGTCCGTGTTGTGTTGTCGCGCGACTCTGGTGGTCGTTGCGCGTCAGTCAGTGGTGGTTATGTCGGGAAAATAATCGGCGCGTTTTTTTGAATACGAAACGCGTTCGTTCGTTATTATAATCGCGTTCTAACGTTCGTAATTCGATATTTTTCGTTTAATTCCGTTCTAACGTTCGTAATTCGATATGTTTCGTTTAATTCCGTTCTAACGTCGAAACAATATAACCGTCGGACCGAACCGAAATGCCGAGAGGGAAAAAGTAAAACTATAGCGGACGAATGGCGTAATTATGTCACGTAATCCTCGCCACGTTCTCCGACGCGTTTCCCCATCAGTCACGGACACCATACACGCCGCCGAAACGCTGGTGGAGATCCGACGTCCGCGAAATTCGCTCGGCGGACCGGTACGTACGTTGTTGTTCGGTTTGGGAACTCGCGTGCGTCGTCGCGGTCCGGGTGTGGTCCGGACGGGTGAGCGAGCGACTCGCGGCGTGGCGGTACACCCCGGTCAGTTTTCACGTCACGCCGATATCAGCCGGTCGCGGTAGCGGTTTGGGTACCGTTGATTCTGGCGGCGGCTGTTGGGTACGTACGTTTTTCGCTTTTTTGACACGTTTCTCGCGTTACCCCGTCGTCCCGTTACAAATCCCTAAAAACGTTCGTCCCGGAAAACACCTACGATCGTTCTTCTTCTACGTATCGCCGACCCGCCGTTTACCGAGACGATAATATCGTAGAGTTTGGATCGCCGTAGACGCGTAATAACGAGTAGCTAGAAATCCGTCACTCGAATTCATGGGTCAGACCAACGTAGGCAGATAATGAGAGAAGTCGGTTTTCGTACGTATGAATGGGTTAACTCGGTAGACGGCGATCGTTTTTTGGCCAATACAGTTCCCGCGAAAATAAATAAATTATACAATACTATATACATATGGTTTGAATAAACGTCCCAATTCGTTAACGTCGGCGAATTTTCAAATTATTTTATTTATACGTATAAAACATATAACATATAACGTATAACAACGAATTTTAACAATTACAATTAAAAAAGAGTAACTATAAAAAAAAACTGATAAAAGTAACGTTTCCATTATTTTGGATTTATGTCTAATAGTTTTTAATCGAATTCATTTCTTAACGATTTATAGTTGTATTATATAAGTACGCCCACGTTAATTGGGTAATTTATTACTATTTGATTAAACACCTAAAACGACCATAATTAACGTTCGTATAATACGTTCGCCTGAATAAACAGTATCGCATGTTGTCTAATCAAAACTGGTTGTTTAATGTTGTTGTGTTTTGTCATTGTCAATTTATCGCCAAAATGTCGAAACATTAATCAATTTTGAAAGTATACTCGCTTATTAGATTATACTCCTTTTTGAAAGTTGAAATATCGTCGATATTCGTAAAACGATTAATTACGCGAGGAAATATCGTATGGCCAGTTCGAATTTGAAATAATTGTAAACGACATCCAAGATTAGGTTATTCACATGTACAGATCGAGCTGAGTAAAATCTTAAATAAAAAAATATTTAATTTCTAAATTGACAAACAGTGTAGGTATAGTTCTCGTATCGGGAAAATCTACAGAAAAAATACTTAGAAAGTAAAACAAAGTACAATCCTACAAAGAATGCACTACGTCCCATACACGTCCTAAGTTCGCCATTTTAGTTAAAAATAGGCTACACCACAGGAAGAAGCGTGGACAAATAACGCGGGCCAAAAATATTAGATTACTAAATAATAAAATAACATATACGTATTAGTCATTACGTAATAATATTATGCACTATTTAAATTATGATTCATAGTGTATAGTTTTTAAATTAAATTTAATACACACACACACATTTATATATATATATATATACATCGGTCAATTAAATTGAAGGAAATCGATCGTTTTAAAAGGTTGTAAGCTCAGGTCAAAATTCCGATAACCATTTCGATATTTATAAGATTAATAATGTAATATAGTACCTTATAATTATATTTATTATTATTATTATGTCACTATATACAGTCATCGACCTTTAACGAAGGTTTTTTTTCTCCATATCAAAGTAATTCTATACACTAATCAATAATTGTTAACGTTATATGGAATTTGTTTTGATTTTATATTAGTATTTTACAATTATTTTAGATACATTTTGTTCAACATGGTCGGAACTTCAGTCATGATGTTTTTATTGTTGATAACAATATTTGTCTCGTGTTCTATAGCAAATGTTTTGTATCCCGTGGAAAGCGAAAGTCGTGAAGTGCGTACCCTACACGGACTGTGGAACTTCAAAATATCTTCCGTTTCGAATCAGTCGATTGGATTCGATGAGGAATGGTATTCAAAGAGATTTGAAACGGTGAGTGAATGTAAAAATGTAAATTATATTTCGTTAATACTTAATAAAAGCGAAGACTTTTAATACTTTGAAATCGTTTTAATATGTACGTTTATTATATTTATTTCTATAATACATTTTTCATTAGCATATCTTATTCTCATTTTGATAGAAATAACGTTGGTTGTTTCAAGATACAGATTTATCTAAAATAACTACGATCATTTTTAATTAGACGATGTTTTGAATTTTTATGAAATATTATTATTTTGTTAAAAAATAACGAGACATTAGTTATATACAGGTCACACATATTCTTCGTATAAACGAAAATATTTATTATGTAAATTACGTTCATTACGTAGCTACTTCTCCATTTTATGAAGCATAGTATACTATTGTATAATTTTATAAACGGGATTAGTTGCATAACTTACCTAGACGAGTAATTTTTATGTTTATTTACAATTCGAAATAGTTTAAATTATATTTTGAATTTTTGATTATCGTGGCGGTTTTTAAAACTTTAATCATTTTTTAATAACGACCTCTATTTATCGAAACTGAATATTTATTTGAAAATGATCGTAGACATTTTGAAATATTAAATATGTACTAAATCGATAATTATTCATAAGCATTTTAACTTTTAGAAAAGCGAAATTAAAGCGGTACGATTTTTGAGGTTGAAAATTTTTGCTCTTCTCTCTACTTTTCCTCATATTTAAACGTATACAAATTATTAATTATTGCTCTATATATTACTTTAATAAGGGTTCGATTTACTTATACATTTAATTTTAGGCCGTAATTATATCTATTACTATTTCGTTGATACGATTAAACATTATAACTTTTTTTAACTACAATCTTTCTCGTAATCAGTACAGTTTATTGATTAATAAATACAAATTAAAATCAATTAGGATACGTCATTTAATTCGTTAATTAAATCGATGTCGGTTATTTATTTATACGTTTTCATTTTTTAGCTAGGCGATTATTGGAGAATGCCCGTACCATCCAGTTACAACGATGTATCTACAAACTCAACCATACGAGATTATGTTGGTTGGTCTTGGTATCAGTATGAGTTTTATGTATCAAAAAAATGGAATGACGATCAACTTAACGTATTTTTACGGTTTGGAAGTGTGCATTTCATATCAATTGTGGTATCTATCTATAAATTATATTTAATTTTTCCAAAATCTAATAGAACAATAATTAAATAATAGTATTATCTACGTTAGTCGTTTAAATAGATAAATTACTGATTGAACAATATTAAGTTAGTAATAAAGTAAATTTTCCATACGCATATAAATGCGATCATTTAAAATATTTATTAATAATGGTTAATAGTAGCTATGTTACATCGATACCTATAATACTAGTTTAATGATTTTTTTATATTTTGTCGCTGTTGTACATAGTAAGTTTCAAATAAAAAATTTAAAAAACAATTTACGCCTTAATGGTCTCAAAAGTTTATAGAATCGTAGGTTATAAATTATGTATCGTACGAAATTGTAAATATTTTATAACGGATTAAATAATAACGGGTGTCCGACAAGAATTTGGTAATTTAAATTAGATACGATATAAATTTAAAATTTCGTAATAGATTATAGTTAATTTTATACCCGTCGTGGGTATATTCTATGCTTAAATTAGTGCTTCTATTATGATTGCAGTGGTTAAATGGTCAAATATGTGTATGCCACGAAGGTGGTCATTTACCATTTGTAGGTGATGCCACTAGTTTTCTTAAGTATGGTGAACTCAATCTAATCGTTGTTGCTGTAAATAACACTTTGAAACCAGATACTATACCACAAGGATTTACAACGTTCCCAAATAACACTTACAAGTAATACTATTTCATCCTGAATGTCGAATACAAACGTATAAATTAATTTCGGTTGGTAAATATATATTATGTATAATGTTTACAGGTATCCAAAGGGCTATAGATTATATTCGCATCTTTTCGACTATTTTGATTATTCTGGTATAAATAGAGCGGTCCATTTATATACAACACCAAAAGTTTATGTTTGTAATATCAGCGTATCGACTAGTTTTGAAAAAAATTCAGAAGGCAATATTTTATTTCGTCGTTATTTTTTTTACCTTATACAAATTTACAACATTAAACCTAATTTTCATACGCATAATACTTATATATTTTACATATAATTCTTCGATAATTTTTACTTTTATTCGGTAATTTTTTTTTATTAAAACGAATGAATTGAATACATGTTTAAAGGAGTCGTTGATTACAAAGTAGACGTTTGTGGAAAAAATTCTTCCGAATGTCATATTACACTTTTGGATGCTGACAGAATGTCTGTAGCCGAATCTCGTACTTGTTCTGGACAACTGATAATACCGACTGCAATCCTTTGGTGGCCATTTATGTCTGGAAAAAGTCATATTGCATATTTGTACACTTTTCAGGTGCCTATTATTGTTCAACATAAATTACGTGATTTTTATTATTATTTAAAATTATTAATAATTGTGCAAAGCGTGTTATTAACTTAAATGTTATTTAGGTTAAAATTAACGATGAAAATACTGATTATTATCGTATGAAAATTGGTATTCGAACCCTTAAATGGACATCAAACGAGTTACTGCTTAACAATGAACCAATTTATTTAAGAGGATTTGGAAAACACGAAGATTCTATAGTTAGTTGTAAATATATTATTTGTAGAATAGTTAAAAAAAACTAACTTCGAATTTAACAAAGTATTCAGTCTAAAAGTTAATTCTTAAATTTTTCAAGTAGGTACTACCCGCTTACCATGTATAATAAAATATTTTATTTTATTTCGATTAATATTTTTAATATATTATTTAAAAACAAATTTTTAATTAAATAAATTCGAAGGAAAACACGTGAAAAAAAAATGCGAACTTTGATTTATATTTGGAGGGCTTTTAATTTAAATGTTCACTACTAAAAGTTATAGATTTAGTTGTAAAATTATATAAATTAATATCGACAGCATATTGTGTAGATACGAGGAAGAGGTTATGACGATACATTAAGCGCTAGAGACTATTATTTAATTAAATGGTTAGGCGCGAATTCTTTTCGTACATCGCATTATCCTTACGCAGAAGAAATATTACAACAAGCCGATACAGAAGGAATTATGGTTATTGTGGAAAGCCCTGCGTGTAGTTTAAGGTAAACGAGACATTCTGAAAGAAATATAAATATCGATAAAATCGTTAATATACGTATTATTGACGTATTTAAAGCACATTTGGATCGGATTTGTTGATATTTCATAAGCGTGTAATGACCGAAATTGTGAACCGTGACAAAAATCATCCAAGTGTCATTATGTGGTCATTGGCCAATGAACCGCAAAACAATATTAACTCATCTGTATCATATTTTCAGTAAGCAATATTTAACAAATTTAATAATAAATTAATATAAGTATTTACATTAATATGTGTTGCGGATGATATTGTGTTGATAGGGGAAAGTAGAAAGGAAGTTAATCAAAAACTCGACGTGTGGAGATTTGCTCTGGAAGAGAAGGGATTAAGGGTTAATAGAAGTAAAACAGAGTATATAGAGTATAAGTTTAAGGAAAAGAAATAAGTAGAGGAAGCGAGAAGTGAAATGCCAATAGATGGGGACGGGATAAAGGAGGTTTAATGTTTTAATTATTTAGGGTTCTCTGTACAAAAGAACGGGGGGTTTTGATGAGGATGTGAAGCATAGAAGTAGCGTCGATTATGAATAAAATGAGGGAGAACAGACTTAGATGGTTATGTTATGTGGAGAGAAGATTCGGAAGCAGTAAGAAAAGTTATGGAATTGAATGTGGAAGGAAGAAGAGGAAAGGGAAGACCAAAGAAGAAGTGGTTGATGACGATTGAGTAGGATTGCTGGTGTGTGCGTGGAGGATGTGGAAGATCGGGCCAAATGGTGGTTTAGGACGAAGGTGGCCGACCCCAAATAGATGGTATAAAGGCGAGGGAGATGATGATGACGATTTACATTAATATTATTGATGTGTGTATATATATATTTATAATCCTTGAATTGATTTAACGACTTCAATGGTCTCTCCCCTATTCATTACAGCTACTTCGTGTTTTTTGTAAGTTGATTTTCCTATATTTTTTATGATTTGTTTCATAAAGTTCTCGGTCTACTTCTTACAGTTCCTTCCCTCTATCCTTTTTTCTATTATAAATGTTATTCATTTGTTGTTTATCATTATATGTTTGATCCATTTTTTCTCCTTTCCTCGATTGTTTTCCATATTGATTTCTGTTTTTTCGTTTTTAAGTATACGTTCTCATTGGTCACCATCTCTGTCTAAGGAATTTTCAGTGTTCTTCCCTAAAACCATGTTTCAAAAGTTTCGATCCTTTTCCTTCCAGATTTAATTATTGTCCATATTTCTGTCAATATTCCGTACAAAAACTCTATATAAGTGTTGCTGGTCTTTAGAATAACCGGTTTTACCAAGAATAAGTTTTTTCTTGTAAAATGTCCGTTTAACTTATGCTATTCCGCTTTTTGTTCATTTCACTTTTTCTATCACACGTTATTTTATCTACTAAATACGTGAAACATTAAACTGTTTCCAATTTTTTATTTTCAATATTTAAATTCAAATTCAACGCCTGCTTTCTTGTATGTATTATATATATATATATATATATATCATTACAGTTTGACATTCATATTACATATTTAAAAAATACACTCGAACAATACAAATATAGAATTTAGATGTATTAATTTAACTAAATGTACATAAATTAAGATATCGACATAATATTATGTTTGATTTAGTAGTTAATAATTTTTGTTGATATAATCACGGGATTTTTTATTCTTACGGAATACTATCGGGATTTTTCGAAAAATTTACTTAGTAAAAATAGATAAATATTTATATTTATCTATTATCTATACATAAAAACTAAACGTCTTTTTAGAAATATTGACGTAGACATATGAAATATACGAATTATATAGCATTATGTTACACAGGGATGATGAAATCAAATTTATAATAAATTAATTTTAATTAAAAAGTTTTAAAAAAAATTCACAAATATATAGGTAATAATAAAATATATTCTATATTTTTTTATTTTATGTTTAAAGGGAACTTTATCATCATGTACGATGTTTGGATTCTTCACGGCCAATTACCTTTGTTAACGCTCAACAGATTCAAAATTCGAAAGCGGTAAAATAAATTTTTATTATCGATCGATTAAATTTTAAATAGAAATGTCGAGGGTCATACATTTTTAACGATCATAAATAAACGTTTAATTAATTAAATTAAAATATATAGCAATTAACCGTTTCGAAACTTGTTATCAACGGATTTCTCGATTTGTTCGTTATTAAACTATTCGTGTTTTTATAAAACTAATATTTAAAAACTATTTTAGATCGAATACATGGATATTCTAACTTTAAACCGATACAGCAGCTGGTATAGTGATTCGGGTCATTTAGAGCTTATTCAATATCAATTGTATAATGAATTGGAAGCGTTTACAAAACAGTTTAAGAAACCAATATTGTTAACTGAGTTTGGCGCTGGAGCACTTTCTGGATTACATTCGGTATAGACAGTAACATTTAAATAGTTTTATTACAAGTAAAAATTGAAAAGCGGTGGATAAATCATTGTAATTGAAATACGATTTTCAGTACTAGTGGTTCGTTACGATTAATAAATATAACGAAAATAATATTTTTGGGCTAAGATTAAACGAATAATATATCTGGTTTTTTTTTACGAAATTTGTATGTACGAGTGAATTATAATTGTCCAATAGTAATTTTTTACAAAACGGTAATGTATTTTAAAGCTATGTCCAGACTTCATAGAACCAAGGCGATCGTATGTCCCGGCATCACATTTTCGATTCGGTACCACCCGATTTGAGCGCATAGATCCGTTTTTCAACTCTATCCAAATCCGGCGTTATTTCGTAACTGGGGTGTTCTTCTCGTTCGTGTACTTGCGTTTGTAACGCGTTGATAAAAATAAGTTTCGTATTTCAATTTTTTATTTTTTATTAAATTTTCGAATAATTTGATACATATATATATATATTACAATTTATAATCGAAATTCGTTCGTTCGTCAAATTTTAAAAGTGAAATACCGAAACGCCGTCAAGTGGCGATATATGTGATACTATATATCAATTATCGGACGAAAAAATGTAGTTACGCGTAGAAAACAAAAGCGAAATATTTTCGCACAAAATAATTGGCGAGAGAGCCGAACTTGTTTCTTTGTATTTCATATGTTCAAATCGTGGCTCTAGTTTAGAAATAGTTATTTTCATTTTTTTCTCAATATTCACATCGTTGTTGACGATTATATTCATGTGTCTTCTTCTGTGTCGTGGCGACACTCGCGATGCCTAAATAGAGCCATGATGTACAGTTTTAAATATCTCTGTAATATTCATACGTACGAATATTACGTATCAATAAACGACGAATTAACGTTTTTATAGTTTTGTAACGTTCTGAAACAATCGTTTAACGTTCGTTTATTATAAAATAAAGTTGCCAGAAACAATGTGGACCGAAGATTATCACGTCGCTCTGCTTCAGGAGCATTTTAAAACGTTCGATTCATTAATTGCCGACGGAATCCCGTTGCTGGGAGAGATGATATGGAATTTCGCTGATTTTAAAACTCCTCAAGGTAAAATATAGTTAAATTTATTATTTCGATCGTAAATTCTGTTCTCTCTTTTTTTTTTAAGAATATATAAGACCTGGCCTGTGCGTAAAAGGTTTATTTACTAGAGAACGACAACCGAAGATGGCCGCGTATGTAGTTAAAGACCGTTTTAATAAATTCACCGGTAACTCTAGGTGGAAAAATCAATCTTCAAAGTGTAACTTCTAATACCATTTATTGATATGTAAAACGAATATTATAGCGAGTATTAAAAGCGTTATTTTTATCGTCAAACGTTGTTTACGAACTATTCGAAACGTGAATCGGAAGGTTTAGATCCGTAATTTTCGTCAATTTTACCGTATTCATTTTCTATCCTTTTTCGATATTGTAATTCACGGCGTGAGAAAACAGCGGCCGTGCTATAAAGAAGTACGATTAATGCCCCCTCTCCCCCCATCTACCTCACCGTTAAATTGAAACGACTTGGAACATGGAACTACCAAGCATTCTGTACGGTAAAGTGACGTATAGTTTACGAGTGTAACGTTTATTTGTGATCAAATAAACGATATAACCAAGTCTCGTCTCTGTTTATTCGAATAATTGTTCCAACATTCTTGAAAATTGTGTTCGCTTCACAAAAACCTTACGGAACGAAATGGGCCCCTGATATTGCGAAGGTTTCGGGATCGGATCCGTCCCCTTGTCCCGCCACTCCCACCCGGTCAATCTGGGCTCGGTAATACATAATATACACCCGTAGGCGGCGTGGTTAATTAACGGACGGAAAACATTACGCGGGCGCGCGAGTCAATTACGACGGCGACGGCGACGGGGGACCTCGGCCGGTTTGTAACCGGGCGGCGCGCGGAATTACTGACGGCCGTTAAGGTGCAACCGTAATCAGAAAAGCGCGGCGGTTCTCGACGGTGGGAATACGGAACAACCGAGCGGTCGCCGCGCGTTACGTGGAGGGAGTGCGCAAAAGCAACAAAAAAAGCGTGGCGCGGCGTGACGCGCGTCTAAAACGAGAGAATCTCGACGCGATAAGATTAGCGCGACGAAAACGTTCGGCGAGGTAGGCTATATCTTGGGCCCGTCCTTGCCGTCACAGCTCGCCCGACGTTCGCGAGCGCCGTTTTATGCCGACCGACCACCAAGAACGCGCGGACGCGCACCGCCGTCGACTGCGACCCACCGCCTCGTCGTCACGACGCGTAGACCCCGCGTGGACGTACCGCGCTCTCGCCGTCCTCGACGTGTTCCTACACGTGTTCGTCGCGTCCACATTCGTCATCGGCATATGGCGCGCTTCGTACGAGCTGTTCGTCCTCTACCACAGGCAAGTCAACCCGTGGATCGCCATGGGCTCGTCAATCGTCGTACAGCTGGTACGTACCGTATATTTCTTGGATATACCGCGCACCGTTTCCGCCACACTAACGAACCTTGGGCAACTGCGGCGGATCGTCCCTCACGAGGATCCCCGCTGGTGTTCCCGTGCCACGTTTTTACAAGCGCCGCCTATGAAAACGCGAAACGACCAAGAACTTCGACGGTACATTTAAACGAACGGGAATCGTTCGAATCGAATACGGATCGTCGTTACGAGGTTCGAATTCGAACGAATTCGTTTTTTCGATCATAAATAATCGGGCCCGTAATTTACACGAGAATCTTTCACCGTCGTACGAATAGTATATTTATAACTACCTTCGTTTCGAAGGTAGTTTATGTTTTGGAATATTGTGCGTAATTTGAAATCGCGTTTTACGCAGGAACGGTGGTTTTTAAAAAGATTCGGTGGTAAATTTTGTTGTAGGATCGCCCCCCCCCTAATTTAAAATTATAACGTTTATAACTATACATATATATTTTTATACGCAAGTACCGTTCAAAAATCGCGAACGAACGTTAAAAGCGTTTTTTTGTTTTATCTATTTGTCGTATAATATATAGTTCTTTTTACGTCGCACATATCGTAAGTGCGTGCGTGGTGAAAACACCTTTTTTGAAAATCGCACGCACTTGGCGCTTCACGATCTAATTCGTTTACATATATTACCGAACTTGTTCTCCGCGAATTTTCCTCGACCGCGTACTTTTCACACATTTGTCCGCCATTTTTATATTCGTTCCCGTACCATCGCCCTTAACCAATAAGCGTATTATTATTTATCGTCCGTCACGGATTTGGTTCGTTTAATATTCGTCTTTGTCGAAAACGTCAACGTTACGATTTAATTGTCGCCATTCGCGCGGTCGCAAAATAATTGTAGCGGCTAAAGAAAGACAAACGTGTCGGTAAATGGGACCCCACATGTGATCGTCCCGACCGGTTAATCACCGCGACGTCGTCGCATTTTCGGTTTTCGCTATACGGCTCCATAAATACGGGCCGTTACTTCGTTTATTGTGTTTTTTGGGCACATCCGAGAGTTACGGAGCGATTTTTCGCGCTTTTACGCGACAAACATTATTTTTGTCCCTTTTTGTGTTGCGGAGGACGTGGAGGGCTAGGGACACGGTTATAAATATACACATATATTTAACCGCGCGTGTACGCGAAAATTGTACTTTCGAATCGTCATTTGGCGCTTAGACACGTGTAACTATCGTGTTCGAATCGTGATTTCCTCGGTCAGAGTTACGCGGTATTAACGGAAGTTGTTCGATGTTTAACGTTCGTTCTGTGTATAATAGGCGGCGCCGTACAACGTACGTTCATTTTAGTGTATTCATTAATCCGCCGACTAGTGTGGCGGCAATTTAGTTACGAACGTTTGTTAAATTCGTAATTGGTCGTTGTCCGCCGTAGTTGTTGTCGATAATGAGCGACCCGTTGGTGAAGTACTTCAAGCGACAAAACCATTCGAAAATCGCCTTTTGGGTGGTATCCAGGGCGTACATTTATGCGAGATTCGTGATCGGCATGATCATGTACGTATACCAAGAATGGTTGCTTGAAGCGACGTTATATCATGTACATATAGCCGTGCCACCGAACATTGTTCTTACTGTCGCTGTTGGCATCTTGTGTTCAGTCGGGATGTTGGCCACGATCATGGGGCCACCTACGTGCGGATTCGAATTCGATCCCAAACCCGAGGAGATATTTCAATTCGAACGGATGTTCTGGCCGGAGGTAAGCTATCGATCGTTACGCTGTTTTGTAAATCGAGCGACGGTTGCGACACCGCCGCCGCCGTCGTGTCCGTTGTTACGACGCGTTCATTACAGCAGTACAGTGACGTCAAACGCGGTTACCACCGTACGGTTTTTATTTTGTTTTTAAATACGTCGTTTTCGTTGTCGCCGAACGAACACACGAATCGTCGAAAGTAACTAAACGATAAATAGAGTGAACCGAGTTATTTCGTCTTTATCGGACCGCTATCGTCTCGAGTAAACACGTGTGAAACACTCGAAGAGCGACGCTTTCAAGAGCTGCAGCCGAACGGAAAGCGCGCACGCGCGCGTTCACTGCCGAACGACGTGCGTATTCCGACCTTTAGCCGGGCCGGTACGTTCGGTGGCCGCTTCATTTACGCGTATTCGAACGCGGAATGCTCGATCAAAGGACGCGCGGCGTGTTGTTCGAACGATAACTATTACTACGATTGTGGAATCGATCGTCGTTTATGCGCAAAGACGGCCGAGTTTCGAACGTATCCAGTGGTAGTAGTTGTTTTAATCGGACGATAATAATTTACGCCACCCGTCTAAATATATATATATATATAGGTGCCGACACGGTAATTCGAATTTCGCGTGAATGTTCGACAAGATCGATTAGGTTTATAGAATATATATATATATATACATATACATATACATACACTGTTATTATGTAATTGCGTCGATTACCGTATTGAGATATCGCGTTTAAATCGAAACGTAGACGTATTTTTGTAATCATATCTGAATAACGTAACGCGCATATTAAGCGTAGTAAATATACTATATACTATATAGCGATTCCGTTGCTCAATGTTTCCGTGCTGTGGCGACGGAGTAATACGAATTAAGCAATTCGGTTCTGAGTAATCGGCCGTTTTTAATTGTGAAATCGTTCGTAAGTTTTTGTGTTCCGATCCCTATTCGCTATAGTTCAGTAACGGCCCGTCCGTTCGCGCGTCCCGGCGATAAAAATACTATTTCGTTGTTCCGTTTTTATCGGTGGGAATAATTACACAGAGCTATTATGAACGAAAGCGGCTCGTGTGAAACGCTCGCCGAGGCGTCGCTAGTCAGAATTATACACTCGTTCGGCCAAAAGGGGCGGCGGATTCGTTTTAAAAAAATCGTTGGTTACTTTACCTCGCGGGTTCGCGTTCACCGACGGCGATTGATTTATCGGATTGGGGGAGGGGAGAGTAAAAATTACGCCGCTTTAGGACCGTCGACGTAAACGAATCGTTTAACCGACCACACACTATTCCGCGGCGATGGTCGTACGAAAATTTCGCGAAAACGAATCGTCACCGTAAACCGTTTCGTTCCGATATTCGTACCATGTACGCCCGCGCGGCTATTTCGTCGGAAAGCGTTCTAATTAAATTCGCCGATCGTCGACCGTACTAAAACGGCGCGTCACCGAATTGGCCTTGACGAAAATCGGGTACTGTACTCCGACGCGTACGAATTCATTCGTAGAGATAGTCCCCAATAAAAAACCGTTCGTTATTCCAAGTTTATTATTAACTCGTTATTGGAAACGATTAATCCTCTTATCACCGAAGGTACGAGATACTAATTCGTCGGATTAAAATACGGGTATTTCTTTTATAAGAATATTGACTACTAGAAAAGTTTATTTAATTGGCGTCCAAGGCCATACGCTGTCCGTGGTTGAAATATGCGTAACAGCACGGGAGTAGAACGATTTACGAGTTTCGGTGTTTCCGTCAGGGCGAGTATCGAAAAATACCAAAAACCAAACTAACGAAAACGCCGACGGAAAGGGCCGGGTAATTTTAAAAGTACGGGAAAGAGGAAGACAAACACCGACGTACTGACGCGCCCATCGAACGGGTCAAAAAATGTTGCCGACAGTGTTTAAGGCACCCGAATTGTTTTACGAATTTCGATCGCGCGATTCGCTCTTGTTTCTCATATTTCGTCGTTCGATTTTAGTGTCCACTTAACTTAATATCGATAAACATTCGATTACTTAAGCGTACAACTGCGATACGGGCGTTTATTATTACATACTCATGTTTTATAATCCTCTCTCTAAATCCGGATTCGTACTTTAAATATAATATTCCTATTTTGATTAGAACGTTACAGTTCATAATAAACAACAAGTCGCGTAATAAAAACAATCGCATGACGTAAATAAACGTGCGGATTTTCTTTTACCGACCGTTTACGTATATTCGATAATTTCATTAAACCTTTAAACGGAATTTCGGATTGTGGTAATTTTGCAAAAATTTACAAACGTTTACAAGCGAGTCGATCAATCAATCAACACGTAGTTTCATAACGATAACTATATAAAGGTATTGGCACGTAAAAAGAATACGGGACAAAGATTTACGGTGAAACCTGTTGTTCTACCAGCGGCTGGAAAACCGCGAGTATGTTTCCGAGATAAAAAAATTCGATAGTTTGTTCGAAACTATTTTCCGATTCGTTTACAATATTATTGCTTACAGAGGGGTAGGTATTATAGTACGGTTTTATCGGCAATTCGAATCATTCAAATATATCATATTGACTGTACGTATTCGTCGACATTTTTAGGAAAATATTTCGCTTTATCGACCGGAAAATAAAAATTGAAATACAAAAAAAAATTGTTAAATATTTTTTAAATATACGTACAAAAAGTACGCTACCGACGTATTATTAATAATAGTCCGACACTTTTTCACGTATACGTTTTCCTCTGATACAGTCGTTTGCCATTTCGTTGAATATCGGAACTAAGATAATTATAAATATCGGATTCTGACAGTCGACGGTTATATTAAGGAACGATAACTTTTAACACTTACCAACATAGTCTTCGGACACAAAAAATATTGTACGAAACCGCGCGATAAATGATCAAATTTAAGGTATTGTGCGTTAAATACCGTTTTGGACTAGTTATTCGGTTACGATCGAGATAATAAACACGAGAAACTATTCGAGAACCCGTCGGTTTTAACCCGTTTATCGGAGCTGTACGTCGGCTTTTGATAATCCTTTGTTTTCGGCTTAGAACGGTTAAAACACACGTTCTCGTAACGCCGCTCGAACGTCGTATTCCGCGTATTGTTCAACGTTCCGTGCTAATATACACGTATATATTGTTTTTTATCCTAACGTAACTATTATTCTGTTCGGGGAACCTTTCATTCGCGTTCGATCGAAAATATCTATGCGCGAATATTTCAGTAATTACACACGTTATTGGCCAACCGCGTACATTACATTAACCGGCGCGTTTGATGCGATGAACTGGCCGATTGCGTGTAAACGTACGTTACGTACGACTTATTGACACGTGGTGTACCGATAAAAAACACGTCCGTAATTACGAGACCTAGTAAAAACACTATATCGGTCGGCGGCGTTCGACCGTGCTCAAAAAATTCGTTCGATTTTCGCGTAATTAATTAATTTTTCGTAAAACGCCGTTACCCTGTTACGTTCACCGACCGAAATTGATTACCGACGAACGGCGTTTGGCCCGAACATTTCTTACGATATCGTCGCACAGTTATGTGTTCGACATTTTTTCGCCCATCCATGTACGTTCCCAACTATAATAATTCTATCGTAGGAGTATATGAACATTATTGCTATGTGTCTTGATATACTCCGATCCCATTATTATTTCCGCCTATTTTGGATATTTATTTGAAATTTATGACGTAAATTCTACCGATTTATTAACGGTTTCCGATACTATCGCGATTACTACGAATTAAAACGCGTACGTTGGTTGCGATAAAACATCGATCGCGCCGAAAAATCCCGGAAATTGTACGAAAGAAAATGAGCGCGATTTCACCCGTTGAATGGCGGCGATCTTAGATCACGTTATTTACCGAAAGTCATACTTATCGTACGTAGGTCGGTAGAACTGTGGTACAATTTGTTCGTTTTTTTTGTCGATTAAACTATCGTTCGTCGATATTGTCAAAAAACGGTCGTCAAAAACGAAATCGTAAAACGGCGAACAATTGTATTACGAACGCCGGGGAACCGTGCGAAAATCGCGAAAAGTCCAAATCGTTTAGACTCGTGTATACGGGCTTGTGAAACGAATTGAAAACTTACTTGGCGAACAAACCGAAACGGGTAATAACGACAAAAATATGGCGACCATCCGAGCCAACTCCGGCACGGTAATTCACCGGCCCACGGGTTTCGTCTGCGTCGCGCCCTGTGAAACGGTCCGGGGGTGGTGGTTTGGGTGAGATGCGCCCGACAATGGACTCGTCGTACGGATAGTAACGCGAAACGTTCCGAAACACGCGGCCAGAGAACCGCCGGGGACAAATCGTCTAACACGTTTACGCGTGTACGTTGCGTACAATAAATTGAGGCGCGCGCGTCCAGACAAAAGTGTTTCGCACCGATCGTCGTCGTCGTCGCCGTCGTCGTTCGGTGGGGTCTAGCGGACATTTGGATAGGTAGAGGTGGAGGAGGAAGAGGATAAACTTCTCACAATGGATCTGTACGGTACGGCGAGCGTTTAATTTTTTTTTTTTTCGTCATCGGTCCGGGCGCGAGAACCACAAGTAGCAAAAATTGTTCCATCCGCCCGCGGCGTACGCGTACATCATAATGCGCGTGACCCGTCGTCAGTTATAACAGCGCGGCCGCGCCGGTCGTCCGTCGTCGGCAGTTTTCTAATCGAATCCGCCCGCGCGCGACATGACATGGCCCCCGGCGACCACGCGTTGAGCCGCTGTGCCGACGATACGACGACACCACCGCCGGCGCAATGACCACCGCATCGTCGTCGGCGGCGGCGGCGGCGCTTATGGTCGTCGACGTCGCGCTATCCACGGCCGTCATCACGCCCGCGGTGGTCACCTACTGGCGGATCACTTGGATACTGATGGACATCTACCTGTTGCCCGAGCGTCCGGCCTGGAGCGCCGCCGCGTCCGTCACCGTCGGCTTTCTCGGCATGTTCGCGTTCACGCTGGTCCAGCACCGGCTGAAGAGCTACCTGCGGCCCAGAAAGCACACCGCCATGTATTACGTCATATCCCGGAGCTACACCGCCGCGTTCGCCTACTCGTGCGTCAACTCGTGGCGGGGCGTCTGGGACGCCATGGACATGGTCACCGGCACCGCTACGCCCGCAGTCGCCGCCTCGCTGGCCGCCGGCATATGCGCCATGGCCTTCATGAGGACCCTGCGCACCGTCGTCGCTCCCCCCATAGTCGTGCTCACCGACAACTACGACGGATACTTCGAGGTGCCCACCCTGTTCCGTATCGGATCCCGCCGAGTGAGCCTCTCGTCCAAACCTTATACATAATGTTACCAAAACAAAAAAAACACTTCGAACAACCCCCTCGAAGTACGGTCTCGACGACCATCGTCGTAATTGCACATTCCCAAACAATAGTCTCTCTCTCTCTCTCTCTATTTCTGTAGTTCGTACGTATCCGTGTACCCGTTGATGATAAAAAAATGTATAACGCAAACGCGTATTTTTTCTCCTAAAATATTCGGACGTTTTCGTCTATCGTACACGGTTCGGTGTATTCCGGCGTTTTTACCAACTCTTTTTATTCGTCGGAAGACGAACGATTGTTCATGGGTCGTGTTCTCAACCGCGTTGTCTTTCTTCAAACGCGGATAACTACGCGACGTTATTTAAACGGCTAAATCGACGACGCCCGTCGCCCTCTACCTAATCGAAACGTCGAATAATCGATACGTTTTTGTGTGTCTTGTCACATGCGCGTTTTTCGACGGCGCGTTCGGGAAAAATCGCCTATTTCAAAATCCACCCCATTCATTGGTGTTCGAATTTAAGGGATTTTCGACGGACGGTTTTATAAGAATATGTGATGTATGTATATGTTTGTGCGCGCGCGTGTATAGCGTTAAAACGAATTCGAAAATAGGTTTTTCGTTTTTGTCGACGTTTAAAAACCGAAAAACATACACGTTATGAAAAATGTCTCGGAACCTCTATATAGTTTCGGTTAAAAGTAACATTTTATAGGCAATATTTGAATATCCTATTTTCATATTTTTCTGAGCAAATTTTTTTATTCGCTCGGTCTTACAAATTTACAATCATGAAATACGCGCTTTATTCCTAACTAATCGGCTTCGATTAGTTGAATGAATCATCGTTAACGACTTCATTTTGATACACTTTATTGTTTTTTTAAACACCTTATTTATCTATAACTAAATATTTTTTTTAATAAGAATGTTTTAAGTACGAATATATACATATATAAGTTTACTAAATTTTGTGTACAAATAATTGAAAATAAAACGAATAATATTAAAATTAAAATTTACTTCAAATTCGAGAACATCTTTGAAACGCCCGTAATTCTACTTTTTTCCAAACAAATATTATTTTTAATTTAAATTGTTCAATTCGTTACCGAAACGTATTGTTTTTTACGTCGCGAAATTACAAAATGTATAGCAAATAAATTATTCAAACGGCTACGGCGCTTAATTTGATTGGTTTACGAACTTTCAAACAATATACACCGATTCGTATACATTTAAAAGACGTTCACCTAATCGTACGATCGTTTTTAAATTTAATTCGTCGGATCCGGTGTGTTTGCTTACGATAACCGCCGAAAGAACGCGTTTAAAAATATGCGTTCACCGCGTTTTATTTAAGCGGTTACAGGACTTACGGGGAGGAATACATCGTACGTGTGTTGATACGAAAAATCCCAAAACACGTTTAATCCTGAATACTGTGTACACTAGTGTTGGTACACGAATTACAGCGGTTAATTTCAAAACGTGTATATGCGCCTACCGTTTAAACGATTAAACTATACGGTCTATTGGTGGAAAAAATAATAAACGCCGCGAAGTGTTTAAAGGTCGTTGAGTCCGTAATATTAGGTAATACGACATTCGTCGGATAGCTTATACAAATCCCTCGGTGTCAATTAAAAGTCCCGTATTGTGTGTTAGTTAGAAGATACACGTATTCGAATATAGATCCCATCATTTATCATTCGTTTACGGAAAGCCAAATTGTGCGTAATATTTTCGAGCTATATATATATATAAGTTAAAAAAACCGATTCCATAGCGCCATTGTATCGCCTGTTCCGAAATCCTAGTGGTAATCTCTATTGTTAAAATCGTCGGCGTTATCGTTTATTATTATTGTTAAGGACAATCGGAACGTTTCTGTTTTCGCGCAAATGGTGAACAATTGTCAATACATTGAAGGTATTTGGATCTTAAAAATGGCCTAATTCTCGCGCCCGAGGACGTACATATTTGATCGAACGCGTTCAGACGCGATCCGTCGATAATTTAAATTTTCCTTCTTTAAAGTAGCGCGTTGATCCGTTTCTAACATAGGGACGTACAGCGACGTTTGTTTCGGCCTTAAAAACGAAATAATAATAATTTGCGCCAACCGCCGCCGGGAACACCGTAAAATACGTCCGGGTCATCCCTCGCGTATCGACGATAAATATTTCGCGGTAAATCGTTACAGCCGTCCCATAGGGGTACTCGTCAATGTTTAATCGATTATATGACACGTAAATTTAAAGAAAATAATAATTTTTTATATCCGATGAACGATTTGTACGCGTACATTAGCTCTTATAATCATTTGGACTAATCAAAAGAAAAAAGTCTATGTATCCGTAAATATATAAATAAATATACTTATGTATGAAACGTGACGTCCCGACACACACCCTATTTATAAACGTCGTATATTTTTCGACATAATTGTATGTACATTAGAGCTAATTTAATAAAAAAATAGTTTAATTTGTAGAGCTAATTTCAAAAACATCTAAACTAAATGGAAAAAGTATAGATAATTTCGTCAGCGATATAATAAGTATTTGTCGTTTCAATAGGACTAAAAAACGACTAGTTCGTACATGGTGGAGAGTAAATCTCGAGATCGTTTCTTATTTCGGAATAACATTTTTTTGTCGAATTTGTTTTTGGGTTCGTAAGGGGAGAAGTGGAAACAACAATATATATACATTATATGTTCGGCCGGAGCGAACGGATATAGCGATATTCACGGTATCATATTGATTACAGGACGGTACCGGATCGTGGCTCTATGTTTTGGACAGCTTTTTCAGCGTGTGTATCATCGGTTCGCTCGTGGTGATCGTTTGGCGGGGTGTTTGGGCGCTGATGGATCAATATCTGTACCCGGATGACACGAACACTACCGCAATTCTGTCGTTGGTAACGTATACGTGACTGTTTTCAATGTGTGTTTTCGATATAGTACGCGCGTTACGTCCCACTTTACTCGGACAACGAGTAACGTATTCGAAGGAATTCGACGATTATTCACGTAGGTAGAGTGGCGTTATTTAGAAACTGCGGACAATCAAGCGTCTGCTAACCGTAGACAATTCGTAGGGGACGACGTTCTACGGACCTCGAACGTTTACGATAACGCGGTAACGACGGTTCGGTTGGGTTATATAAAGGTCAACGTGTTTTTGGCCAACTGACTTATCGTGACGGCATACGCGCGAAGTGATCGGTTTTGTTTTTTCGCGATTTCACGTATACACCGTACAATACTTAAGGGCACCAATAAGGCAAATCGGTAAAAATGCGTAGGACGTATTAGCCGCGAACGATAATACGTAGACTGCGCTTGTGTGGAGCAGACACGATCGACCGACAGGGGGATCCACTCCCTAGAGAAGACGTAAACAGAATAAATATCGCGGATTATTGCGACCGGTGCTCGTTGTACGTGCGCGGAGTATTTATTCAATTTAGAACGTTTTGAAAATGCGCCGCGCTTAATTACTCGTTCCGAAAACAGCGAAACATTACTTAAGCGCTTAACGAAAATATTAATACTGTGTACTCGTTGATACTTATTATATAATATTCCGCGTTCGTTTAATTGGTCTTTTCCGTATAGGTGCGGCGGTATTTTGATTGACCGCCCCCGCGCGACGATTTTTTTTTTATTAAACGATTTTCCGCTACCAAACGCGGTTTCTCTTTACGTTCGCCGTGAACCGCGACCGCGGTTCGAATAACGTCCGCAAAAATCGTAGACGCCATTATCGTTCTTCTAAAAAGTTCAAACTTTTACATCCGTTCGATACAAAAAAAATTCTCGAATTCTCAATCGGGTACGCGTGCATTTCGACGTTGAATCGAATCCCGCGGAAAAAAGCTCGTCACGGTGGCGCAGAGGATGTTCGAGAGGCTTTCGCGCATTTTTTAAGCGAACGGGTTTTCCGTTTGGCGGTTATATAAGTGAGGCGTTACGATTATTAATAGTCTAGGCTTTGTCGAATTCGATAAAAACTTAGGAGGGCAAAGATTTCGTATTCTTTTTGATAATTTTAGAATTGTACGTTTTCATTAGCCGAAATGACAGTAATTCGATAATTATTAAGCCCGCCCTCATATCACCCCACTTCACCAACAACGTTAAGATTTACGCCATTGAACGAATGGATAGGTATCGAACGCGAACGACGGTCGCCATAGGACAGTTTTTTTAAGTTCGCCGTATTTCGTGTTGTTACGCGCATTGCGTTAAATCCGTTGCACAAAACGATTAAATGTTTGAAACTCGTCGGACAATTACGCTTTGTATCGTCGTGTGTTTGTTACTACAACATTGTTATCGTGTTGCGCAAATTTCTGTAGGAATATTCGAAGGGTTTCGTTAGACCGAGCGATATTTTAATTACGTTTGTTTCCGACGAATCGTAGGAAACGCGTTTCGTTGGTATTGAATACGTTTCGACCTTCGTTAACTGTTTACGATCGTTCCACGTAAGCCGACCAATTGAAACTAACGAACAAAGTGGTCGCGTCGTAAATTAAAAAACAAAAAAAATTGCGTAACCGGTTACTCGTAGTTACTTTTTTTAGAAAGTACGTCGGATTTTTGTTTTGTCGGGGAAACATTCGAGCCTAGAATATTTTCGGCGCTATCAAAACGTTTGGTTTCCCTTCGGAGCGTTGTTACAACGACGATATTGTACCTGCGCAGGTAATTGGGTACAGCGTCGTATTGACGGCGTTCGCTCTACAACCGACCGTGAAAAAATTAGTCAACGAAGTCACCGGACTGAAACGGATATTCACCGTGGACACGTACTTGTTGTTCTCGTTTTTCGGCGCGGTAAACGTCTGGCGTGGCGTGTGGATTATGCTGGACGAACACTTCATACCAGGTTAGAAAATGTTACGGTTCATCCTGTAAGTACGTTTATATTACCGTCGTTGCCCCGGAGACGCTGGTGAAAACGTATTCACGTATATAAGAATTTAAGAATTCGATCTTTCGTTGCGACCGCTGTAGTGTTCAATATCACCGATTGCGCGACACACGTACGGGAAACAGTGAAAAAGAAACTCGATCTTATGGACTAACCTAACCTCCTGTACACGTTAAAATTCATTTTTTTAATCGATCCATCGTCCATCCGAACACGTCCGTTTCGCGTGTACGTATATACATATATATATGTTTGTGTGTATGTGTGTGGGTGTGGGTGTGTGCGCGCACGTCGTACTGTTTACGTATAACTTTACTTACGTTTCAGACGCACCCGTCACTAGTTACTGGATTTCTCACGTCGCGTGTTTCGGTTTCCTCGTTCTACTTAATTCGTCCAACTCGATTTTGGTCCGGGGCGTGTACATTGACGCCGAAGAGGATGGTACGCAATGCGTCGATTTCCCGTGTTACTACGTACGGCTTTTGGTCCAGGTAAGACACTTGTACACTCGATTGTTTTGACGTTCGTCACTGGTATCGAAGTGGTCGAACGGGGGGTAGGGAGGGACAGCCGACGTCCGATTCAATACGGCGTGCCAATTTGCATTCAATTAACCTACGCTATTATACGGAAAAGTTCGATTTTATCCGATATCGTTCGTTCAGAACGTTTTCAACAAGCGCGTGCATTTCGGTGTTTTTAGTTTCTATACGACCACGCTTCGTATTTTGATTCCAATCCATTTACCGCTGTACGTTGGCTAATATTTTTCGACCAATACTTCCCAAAAAATATCTCGGTAATACTTTCGTTATGCACGCGTGTGTAATATATATTGTAATATAATTTCAAATTAAATTATCCCGTAGTTTGTTCGGAAATATTTACAAAAAAATTCGGGAGAAACGTAGATAGTATTAAGATATTATATTATTTAAGGTAGAAGGTCACGTGGCCACTTTCGATTGAGACGACGGGGAGGGTTATTAGGTATTGTAGCCGAAGCTAGATTTGAGATAAGGCAGGATATATTCGAACACTTTTGGCGCATTAAACGGCGTATTTTTCGAATCGTATTTCACGGTTCTTGGACGCGTATAAATCCCCGAAGCATATAGCAATCGCGGTTTCCCTATACGAATATACACGTAGACGTTAATAAATCGTGTAACGCAATAGCGCAAATTTATATAGTGTTCCTTTTCTCCGCGCCTTTAAATAAAATTCCGACTACTGCGGCACGAATTCGTATAATACGCTACGACAATGATACGTTTAAACGTTTAATCGTGTTTAAAATATTATAAATGGAATTTTGATTAAAACGGTAAACTGAGTGTAGATAATACGCGCGACGACGTAACGTACACTCTCGTTATTATTGTTATAAGAGTGTTATTGTTACGTTCAATACGATTTTAACTCGAATATATTTATACCGGTGATAAATTTTTCGTCGAAAAAATTTCGAAAAAAAACCGTCGTTTATTATTAAAATGTTCGACCAATTTCGTTTTGAGATTATTAAAACGCGATATTTTTATGTGCCGCAGATTTTTATCGTAGATTATTTTTTAAACCCCCACTCAACTGTAATTAGATTGATTCGCTAAAATATTCTACTTATTCGACAACAGCGTCAAGCGTGCTAAAACGTTGACTACTAAAATTTATATTTAATATTTAATAGGTATAAAAACGGTGTAATTGACTAATTATAATAATTACGAACATTTCTCAGAAGAAATTCCTGCGCGTGTACTTATTGAACATTTAATACGCGATATACATACGCGTTCGAATTCATTTTCCGCTATCTAATAAAAAACTTTAAACACAATAAACTACGTGTGAATCGAGTTGTTTTTTTTAAATTACGTTCGCTCTACATTTAATCAACAAAAAAAAAAACCGGTGTAAAAAATTGTACGAATTTCGGTTTTTCGTTCGTGACGTATCGAACGCGTTTGGAATCGACTAATTTTTCGCGTACGAATAGAAAATTCGCGAATCTACTCGTCCGTTCGAGTGACCTTATGGCGAATAAATAATTACGTTTTCGCGAAATTTCTCCAAAAGTGAAGAAACGATTATTATGATGTGTTGTAAGGCGCTTGGGTACGTCAAACTGAACGGGTGACTGGGGGGGAGAGTAGGAAAAAGCGTTACGACATTTTACGAACACGAAAATAGCCGTTTGATCCGAAATTAGATTACGCGATAACGCGTATAACGCATCCGCAGCAATTTAAATGACAAAATTTCTGTTAACAAGACAAAAATGTTTACAAACAAATAGAACATTAATTTGGAAACAATTTGTTTAAAGTCAACGGGCGTTAACGATTTGTTTACAAAATTTCGACGAAAATTTATATATATAATTATCTCATAAACAAACGGAAGGTTATAAGACGCGATTAATTCCACAAAAATCAAATATAAGACGTACTCCGATAATAGCGAATAATAATAATAACCGTGCGTCACGATTGTTCGTTATTTAGTAATTGTTAATCGGTCCGTAGGTAAATGTACGAAAATAAACTTAACGCAATCGCGCGCAAGTATTCAAAAATTTCAGAACGTTCTAAGAGTAAAAAAAAAAGGTAGACAGATAGTAAGTCAGTCCGACACGACTTAACTACTTTCGAAGTATATCGCGGGTGTTAGTACAATTTTTCGAATACGCGCTCTGAATTTGATTTTATTCGTTTTCTTTTCGACGAGTACAAATACAACACATTAGGATATAAGATAATGTCGACGGCTCGTTGTGAATAACGACGTACACAGTTTTCAGGAATGACAGATAACTCTTTATTTATGACGATTACGTTTTTCAAATTCGGTTTTACGGCGGGAAAAATTTTTAAACAATAGAGCGGTGGCACAAACAATTCCGTTAAATATTTAAATAACTTTTTTTGTTCGAAGTCGAGCTGCTGAAAAATAATACGCGTTATTTTACGTTCTCGTAAAATCTCTTTTTAAAAAAAATTAAATAAATTCCGCGCTATTATACAGTACGCTTAATAGTTAATTTGGTTTTAAATTCGTGTATATATATAGAAAAGAAAGCGAAGAAAACAAAAGCAAGTTGAAGAAGAGGGTAAAGAAATGGTGCAAATCAAGGTCGGATTAGAAGACAAAACCATGGACCTAGCGGGAAAAGTTTTACTCGCGAGCGAAAACGGTGACGTAACTAAATCGAACGAAGCGAATGAAGGAATAAAAACATCGATTAACAGCAATAAAATCGTTTGATAAACAACGGTGTATGATCCAATATTTTGAGGTTTGTACTTTTAGACCGTAGAAGGTGTACTTCTATATATATATATATATATATATATAATTATGGACGTTCTACCTATAATGAAAACGAAAATTCGATAAACCTGTTGTTCCGAGTTTGTTTAATTTTCGGGTAAACCTTTTACGTCTATAGAATTTTATTTTTATTTATTATGGCGAACGTGTTTATATATATATATGTATACGTATGGCCTTTTTGAACACTTTTTTCACATATACCACCGTCACTAACGTGTTAATAATATCGACATGACAAATAGTTAAAAGTATGTATTGAATGTATGGGGATGTTATATTTATTGTTTACTACTCATTTTTCGTTATATAACAAAAGTAAAATTTGAAATTTTTTAATTTAATTTTTAATTCAAAGTGCACAATATTGTATAATTCTGTTTTATTTTTGTATCATTGTTATATAACGATAAATTGTTATACTTTTGAGAAATTTACTCCAGGATGCATTAAAAATGTATAATTATGTGTATTAGCACAATACAAATATGAAAATAGCTTTATATTTATATAAATTATTTTAAATTTTCATTATACGATAAACATTTATGTATATAGAATATTTTTTTTAAAACCGTTATAATACCCAGAGTTGAATATATATAATAACGTCTTTGAATTATTTATATAATTTTTGTTGGAACATAATGTATTTTGTCGTTATACCAAATATCAAGTATATATATATATATATATATTACAAAAGTGCATTCGTTTTTAAATTTTAAAATAATTATTTTTTAATATAGACAGGCCATTATTTTGAACTATTTTATAAGTGTTGAGATGTATTCCTTTGTGTAGACTATTAGATAGATACTTAAAATTAATAGATATTTATTTTGTTTATAAATTTATATTCTTAAACAAAATCTACTATACATTATCAAATTTGATACTTTTCTTTGTATACTTTAGTGTTTTTTCAATATATATATATATATAAAGTTGTGAACTATGAACAGTCATGTTAATTTTGTAATATTATTATAAAATGGTCTTTATAAGTTAACGAAGTAATACAGTGATTACTGAGATTTGTATCAAATTACTTCTTCATATCCAATTTCAAAATTGAATTTAAATGATACAATTTATAATCAAGTGCCTGGAATTTTTTTATCTTGAAAACATGCGTATATTTTAAATTTTATTATTATATAAATTATAAATTAAAACTCGAGACAATATAATAATAATAATAATGTCAACATGGTACTAGAATTAAAATTTTTATAATTATCAAAAAGATACTGAGAGAAAATTCAAAATGTAATAACTATAATATTTTTTAATTATTTTATAGTCTTTCTATTTCGTTTTGATTTATACATACAATTTAGTAAATAAATACAAATATACTGTAGTGACTTTTTTAAAAACTGTTCAATGTACATGACTAGTGATTATTTATGATATACTATAACCTAAATACATTAAAATTTAAATTGTATAGTTACCATTTTATTTATAGAAATAATATGTTTAAAATTAAGTACACTGATACGTCAAAAAAGATTTTTAGAAAATTATTTAATTCCTTCGTCCAAAACACTTAACCAGTAAAATATTTAATCACGTATTTCAACGAAAGTATATCATGCTAAAATATTATAGGTCTCAAAATTCATTTGTTTACTTTTGAGTATTTTATTTGATCAAAATAGAAAAACACGAAGTTTTTCACTTAAAAATAGTTTTAAGTACTTAAATGTATAGGATAAATTTATTACATATTTTATAATAATTGAACCGATTAAAATGTTCGCACTATAACACACTGTATGTTATGAAATTAAAAATCTTTGGTTTAATCGTTCAATTTTTCATTTCCAATATTAACCGAAAGCGGTTTGTTTATCGGAAATAATGATTTTCGTAAAGTATAGTGTCAGCGCTTTACCGAAATTCACCGATTTCTATTATTTTATTCCGTTCGAAAATCAAAAAAATCTCGAAACGTGGACAGTGTAATTTTTCGGAATTAGTAATGTACGAAAATTCCGGTCGTCCCTTTCGACGCGTGTATAAAATAAACATTTTTGGATATTTAAATAGGCGTAAGTATATACACCGGTGTGAACCGTCGACATCCTGAATATAATTGTTGCGTACGATTTTATTTTACACCGCGCTAGTTTAATTTAAATAGGAAATAGAGGACGTTGCGTAAATTAAGCTTCCAGACGGTGAAGTTCCTCGACGTCCGTTTCAACGTTATAAATGGTTAAACAACATCCCCGGGAAGGTCCCGCCGATTCGTTGTTGGGCGGATAATTGAAGAACAATGGCGGTGAACGAAGTTTAAACAAATTGTTTTCGTGTCATTCACCAATGGACGATATTCGCGGTAAACGTTTCGCGTAGGCGTCCGTAATAATTAATTTCTATAAACACGACGTTAGTGTAGGAAATATAAACGAGACGTGCACGGAAAGTGATAAGTATGCTACTACGAAGTAATTCGGATAAAACCTAATTATTTTTTATGAAATTCGACGGCGGGTCAGTAGAAAATAACACTATCAAGCGTCAAAGTCTCGGAAAAATATCCGCGAATTCGATAAATCGTGCCAACGGTAAACTGTTCGCGATCCAAAATATGGCGTGACGATTTTTGTACATGAATCCCGCATGCATTCGGCTCGCAATTTCGTGTACGGAACAACAGTTGTGCACTTGCTCGAAAATTGCAGCGTCGTACGAGTATTTTGAACGGCTGGCACTTTTACTTGAACAAAATACGGTAATCGGGTACGAGATATTCCCAAGGCTTTGAAGGGACAAGCCCCTTTACCCTGACTCACCTTTTATTAGCTATTGTAAGGTGCATCGTGGCACATGACCGCGAAGACCATGGATCGTCTTAAAGACCTCCAGCACCGGACCACAGAAAATCCGTACCCTATTCTTGAACCGGGACGACGAACGTTCCCAGTCCCTCACCGGGTGAGTGAGTTTATGAGTCTACTATCCAGCGCCTGTCCCACAATCCCCACGTTTCAGCCGAGGTAGGCACTTCAACCTGGTGGGGCACTGCTTCCGGGCCGGCAAGCCGAGCCGGTGAACAGTGAGGCTCCCCATCCCCGTGGTACCGATTAGGTTTTAAATTGACATCGGTAGGTCAACTCGGAAAGTATTTTTAGGGCGCTTTCCTCCCGCTATTTTGGCCATCACGCTGGCTAGCGATGGGCCTTACGGTAATCGGGCAGTTAGAATTTTCGTTAAAAAAAAAGTCATCGATTATTCCGCGAATATATATATATATATATGTCAAATATAGACCAACTAGAATCGTCCCATCGAAGAAATATCGCAAACATCGTCCTCCAGTTTATACCCACAACGGGCAGAAATATAAGAGAAGCTTCTGATCTTAGGATATCTCGCCAAAATCACCGTATTTTCTCGTATTAACTAAAGTCCGTTTATTCCGTCTCTGTCGGCAGTAGTCCGTTGTTTGTTTTCCGCGTTGTCCAGTGTACGAAAGCCGACTACATCTAAGTGGTAAAAACGTTCTTTTGAATCTCTCGGTATCCGGAGAAGGCATTTGGGCTCTTCCATTTTCGTTCTTACCGCTTCGCTCTAAAGGTCCCATAAAGGGAACATTAACGTGCCTTTTCACGCTGTTCCCCTCCCGTACCATTTTCCCATTTCGTTTCTCGGTCACAACTACCACGCGCATTCACAACTGATAAATTACTATTGCAATTATTACTGACGACGGGCCGTAGATGCCCGTTCACGGTGTGTGTTATTAATAGTAAACATTCGTTAATAATTTAACCCGTTCGTAATTAGCCAATAACCGACGTTTTATTAGTTTTCGCGCAATATTTTTGGCAACGGACCCGAAAACGGTTATTTCGAAAACGGCCGTTTTAATAAACGGTCGCAACGGCGTATTACAATTGTGACTCGACGCTTCAATTTATGTCCGCGATTGTTGACTATTCGCCAAATCACGTTATAAATCTTTAAATCTATTTTACAATTCGTAATATATATACATACACATCGTATCATATTATTACGGCGTGAGAACGTCGCGTTATAGAGTATTACTTAAACTATATTACATAATATTACGGCATTATGTAGTCTATTATTAACAAGTTCCTCTTCCTCGGCCGGCCGCGTTTGGTCGGTCAGGTGCCTGTTTAATTCGTCTTTTGTTTCGTAATTTAAATCGATTTAACCGCGCACCCACTTAGCTCGAAACTATAAGTTCGGCAAATGTAAATTCTCCACGTTTCACGTGCTCCGCAGCAAACGTTCACACACCTATTGTCGACCAAGAGAGGCTCGCGAACCTGTATATTATCGTTATTGTTTCAATATTAAAACGATTAAACGCGTGAATAGTAATCCGGGTCAAGTGGATCTGATAAAACAACACGTTGGACACGCGGATGGATCATTTAGGTACATTTTAACACGATGACAGATAAATCATTACCCCCCCCCCCGGGATTCGACGAAAGCCAACGCGTCGCGTTCGAGTTACGGTTTAACTATCGACTTACAAAACTATACTATAGCGCCTATCGGCTTATTATTGATGTCGTTATACATATAAAATTCGATCGTGTAAAGAACATTTTGGACGAAACGGAAGATTTTCGAGCGTACACGGCCGTTGGTCCGAACGATTATTTTAGAATATCTTTTGTTTACGCCTAAAAATACGATCTGCAACACGGAACGTCGAGGTCAATTATTAACGCCACCGGTACAATGTACACATATGCACCGACGTTTTTGGGCACAGAGTTTTCGAGCGCGTTGAGAAATGTTTACGAACGAGAGCTCAAGGTGATACGGCGAAGTATGAAAATTTGACATGGTAAAACATGTGCGGGGCGTGTTGCTTAATATAGAACGCGGCTTATCGAAAATAGAAACGCGGCACAAGAAAAAAGACCGAGAAAAGGTTTGACGGAAAGTCAGTCTGTGTTTTGGCACGCACCATGGCACTACTTCAAGACGCGGGTCATTCGTACGTCTCCGTCGAATTCGAAATATTCGGGAAAGTACAAGGTAAATAAACGGATTTTTCGTACGTAATAACTCTTAGCCGATTTATTGTGGTGTGTGTGTGTGTGTGTGTCCGCGGAGGTATCGCGCCGAAAAGAGGTTTTCGATTATAAAATGACTTACACTTTTCCACGCGACTCGTATTCGAGAATACGTTCGGTCAACTTCGCGGATCGGACAAACAACGGTACACGAGACAAACACATTGTTCCACGGTCGTACTATATTTGTCCGAATAATATAGGTATCATCGGCCGTGGTTTCACGCTAATCGTCGAACGATGAACGTAGGCGCGCTTTGTACTTAACTCAATATTTAATATTATGGAAAAACGGTGGCGTCGACTATACCGTATTTTCGAAACGCCGCCCGCCGGTATAATATTAATTCGCGTGTATAAACGCTCCTACTCGTTCGACGGGAATTACGCGCGCGTCATTGTGGATAGCCGCTTCAAAACGAACGATGGTCTCGCGGCTCTTAACAACGGCGTTCAATTATTCCGAAGCTCCACCGCCAACGGTCGGTCCGCGCGCGTTTCACTAAAATGACGGTATTTAATATTTGAACAACTAATGGACACTGCCAGCCTTCGAAACGAATTAAATAATTCGCGCTTAACCCATTTTCGCTTGGCCCGATATCCTAGTAGACGATCGGCGTCGTTCCGTTTAAGAACATCAATTTCAGTAGAGGAAAAGCATCGTCTATGTTTACCCCTTCTCGGGTTTTATGTCACGTGTTAGTTTATTTATAGGACGTTTTACTTCCATTAAACGACGGGCGTTTTGGTTTTGGGGAAAACGGGGTAGTTTTCTGGTGGGAAGATGGTACCGACCGGTGTGGAAAATTGTTCGCCGAACAACTCTCGTAGATATGTTAACGCGTTTTTACGAATAATTTCGATAGGGGCGACTAATACATTCATACGAAATCACTAAAACTGATTGTAACAAAACGCTATCGTGAACAACGACAACCGTACAAGAACGAATATTATCGTATCGTTTAGCTAAAAGAGTACGATCTTCGTCCATTTATACTTCGCGTACTCAATTTGTTTACGGAACGTCAAAAACGACAATACGAACTGCTCGTTGACGTTGGGTTTGTTTAAACCGTGTACACACGGTAAATTACTTGCCGAATTTCGTTTAAAATTCGAAACTTCTTGGAATTCGTAAAATTCTGTAATTGGTACACATCTTCCCGTTCTACAATACCGGTAATTAAATGCCACGACACGTACCGAAAAGTCGAAAATAATTCGAACATTTCAATACAAACAAGTAAACGTTAATAGGTAAAATTAAAAACTTTGAAATACGTTAGAAAACAAATTGTTTCTAGTTCTCAAAACAAATCATACAAACATACCTATATATATATATATATATACTATTGTCCAACTTAGTATCGTTTCGAGTGTTTAAAAATTTGAACGTACGTAATAATTAAACATACTACGGCCAAAAATACACAGATCTCGTTCCGAAGCGTACAAAATCGAACATTTAACCGAATACATACTCAAAAGTCGACTTTTAAGCCGCCGAAATATTTGTTCGTGCGACTACGTCAATAGCGTGTTTGTTACGTTATGTTTGTTTTTCCCGCTTAACGGCTACCCGTCCAAGCGTGCTACAAGTACGTACACATATTTAGACTACGCGTACGCCTAATCGTTTTGGAAACATACGCAATTATAAATATATTGAGAACGAAAAACGTTTCGACTACGAAGACACGAAAACAAAAAACGCGTTGTTCCTCCACGAACCTTTGAGAAATTTGAACGCGACACTTTCGAACGGTATTATATAGTAATTGTTAATTACGCATCGCGCGTGGTGTACGTTAAAGATCGTGGTGGTATAATTTTTTAACGATTATATTTCAATCGATGAAATAGCGACGTAGAAAAGTTTATCGAATACGTGTAATCGTCTCGAACGTTTACAGGCGTGTACTTCACCAAATACTGTAGAGACCGAAGTATGGAGCTCAACATCGTCGGATGGGTGAAAAACAGTAAACGCGGCACGATAATGGGCAAAATGCAAGGGCCAAAAGCGAATGTCGAAAACATGTGAGTATTATTAACGCAGTTTATTAAGTAAATCCAAAAACAGCCTTTTAAAAATACTACTACCGCGTTCAATATTCCACGCGTATATTCCTTCAGATACCGAATTTGGACGACGCGTAACACAATTTTCGCTGCGGCGTTATTTATTCGTTATCATATTTCGCAAAAAAAAAAAAAAATAAACAAATAAACACAGAATACAATGACGTTGTCTTATATAGGATCGGATGGTTATCAAACGAAGGAAGTCCTGGAAGCAAAATTGAACGGTGCGATTTGATGAACTTTGAATATTTGGCCAGGAAAGAGTTTAACGGATTTAGTATACGATTTTAAACGTCTCTTTCCACCCCTGTTACATCCAAGAAATCAAATATTTACGCGTGCGTCACATGTATACGTCAAACATCCCGTGTATAAATTACGAAAAATGTGCGAAATACAAAAAAAAGACATGTACATATTGTTAACATTTTTTATACGTTATTTATTATTTTGCAAAGTCGATATTATCTTGAATGTCAACTACATCATATGTCTTATCTTAACAATATTATTTTATGTATGTAAATCAAATTGCGTAAATTTTATAATGTATTAGAAAAATGAATAAAATAAAAACTATCCATAAAACAATCTATTTGCTGTACAAAGAAATAATAAATATTGAAAATACGTGTATCTTAATTTCTAGACAATTCACGATTAAAAAAATATTTACAATTTTTCACGTCGCTGTGTTATATATACATTACACATGCCCAATAAACACTATTCGGTATGACATATTACTATGTAAAATAGCAAGAACAAGATGTGTAGGTGTGTATGTAAACAAACCAGCATCCCTTTTCTGTATTGTTTTATAAATTTGTCTATGTAGGTAAAAAGAACACGAAGAGAAAAACAGATAACTACACGATATTCAAAACAATATATCTTTAAAATTTAAATTATAATATTTATTAATGGCAAAACAAAATGTACAATGTTTGTTGTCAAATAGTCTCAATATATATATAAATTTTTTTTTACAAATGTTTGGAAGGTGACCCAGAATCGTTGTTAATATCTGTGTAAAAAAACAAAAAACAAAACAAAAACAAAACAAAAAAAAATGTTTTAATTTAAATAAGTTTAGTTTATGTTTCACTAATACCAAGTTTTCTACATTTTGGTTGAAATGCAACAATTTAAAATTCAGATTATAATAATTAAAATTTAATTGTATTAATTATGTTTGAAACCTGTTTCAGTTCATAACTTATCAAGGAAAACTTATAAAACACAATATACTATATTATAAAAATTATAATGTTAAATTATTTTAAATTCCAAAATTTAGACAAGGAAAAAAACATATACTAACTTATGCGTTACAAATAACACATAAAAATATAACGAGTTAATTTGTTAAAAATACTTTACTTATTTTAATAAGAAATTTTCAGACAAGATATTATATAATCCATAATAGCAAATAATCACAATATATTTAATAAAATTATTATAAATATACGTTTTTATAAAATTAATTAATAACTAAATACATATCATTAGGTCACAAAACAACAAAATATTGGATACTATAGCTTGTATGTTAATTACAAAAAAAAGTATACTCTAATTTAAATTATTACGCAACAATTTTAGTTAATTTTTTTTATAGAATTAAGTTTATTGATACAGATATTACGGTTTTTCTGTCTGTCTTATACATAATATAATATGTTAATACCTAAACATCACGCAGCTTATTTTTCGTTTGCGAAATTCAATAGTGTTATTGTGGGTACATTTTACATTTTAAAAAGAATTAAAGAATGTTTCAAATGTTTTTAACATATAACTTTCGAATCAATTTTGTTTACTATCATGACATGTTTTAAAAATATATTTTTCAATATTAATGAATAATAGGTATCCCATGATATAGTGCTTAAAACATACATGCCACAAACTGAATATGTACGAAGTGATATGTTATGTGGAAGACAGACAAAGAAAACAAATGTATTATCAATTATTTTTTAATTTTAAAATTTTATAGGAATAAAATTATGAACACATTCATATACATATATAGTTTATAAATATTTCTTAATAATATAATTAAAAAATAATGTTTTTTTTAAACCATATACTTTTAGTTTAACTACTAAAATGAATAACGCTTATTTACACAGTTAACAAAATATTTCAAATAATTAGACTTTTGTAAATATGATTGTAAATTTAATTCAAATTTTAAAAGAAATTAATTTCTTAATTCCTTGATTATTATTTAATATTTTAATTGTTTATATATATAATCTGGTAAGCTAATAGAAATTGGATGTAAATGATTAATATAAATATATTTATGTTTATAATACCATTGACTAGTTTTTTAATCATTTATTTTAACGTTAACAAAAATATTAATTAACGAAGTAAATCATCAATGTAAAACTTACCACTTTTATTAGTTTTTTGTTTACGGTATTTAGCGGCAGGACCCCATATACGAACAGTACAATCATCAGAAACTGAAGCAAGCATTTGATGATATACAGGATTCCAACTAACACATGTAACTGCTCTTGTATGACCAATTAATGTTGCTATTGGCATTTCATGTTTAATATGCCATAAATATACTTTATTATCTGAACCAAAATTATAAACAAAATGATATTTTTTATCACACTTAATTTCATGTTATTATCACAATTTCCAAACCTTCACTTCCACTAGCAATAAAGTCGTGATTAACACCACCAAAACAACTATGTATCGAAAAATGGCCCTGTGTGACTCCTTGAAATTTTCTTACTAAGCACTTATCTTGTAGATCCCATAGATGAACACCTTGTGATACGACATTTAGGAGAGCAAGGCGGTCTGTTTTATTAACCGTGAACGACATTATAGGATGATCTTCTTGTATTCTATGTAAACATAATCAATATTTATATAACCAAATTACAGAAATTATCTTATTTTGCTTTTGCTTACAAATTTTGATCACTAAGCTCGTCAAAATTATATGAACGAATTCGTTGACGTGTATCTGCTGCTAATACAGTTTTTCCATCAGATCGACACCAAAGGCAATTTACACGAACACCTTCCCATGAATCCAATACAGAACCATCTAAATCCTATAATTTATTGGTCATTAAATATACTTATTTCTTAAAATTTACATATGTTATAGATTTATTTACACATTGATAAAATTGTCCTCGGATTCCTCCACAGACAAATTTTTGGCCATCTTTATGCCAAGAACAGGCAGTTAATGAGTCATCTGATGAATGTGATAGTTTTAACCTCAAAACACCAGAATTAACATTCCACACCCATAAATCGGGACAGTCTTCTGGCCCACAAGCCATGAGAAGTTCGCCATCTGGAGACCACGAAAGGTAGCTAACTCCATATGAATGGCCATCTAAAGTGATTGATTGCTCTACAGTCAATGTTTCCTGTAAAAATAAAATTAAATAAATAACAAAGTAACTACAATTACACAATTAACATACAGGATCTACATCATATATAATAATAGATGCATCTTTTGAGCCAGTTGCTAGTTTTTTCCCATCAGGTGAGAATCGACAGAACCATACTTCATCACAATGTTCAGTCAATATTTGGACGGTTTCACAGGGAATTTGTTCTCTGCAGTTAAAATAATTTCTTTTTTTACAAATAATTATAATAATAGAAAAATACAAATAACTTACAAAGAACATTTATGGTCAGTAAGCAAGGAAACACTTTCAATGGAATCATCAAACATTGTATTATGGAATAAACATTGGTTTCTTTGTAATTCCACAGCCTGAGTCAATAGCATATGCAGTCTAAAATTAAAATCAATTTTATTAATTAAATAGGCGTTACTTTTAATATTATCGCTGTTTAAACAAAACATAATAAATCATATAATTTTCCAAAATAGATTATTCAATAAATACAAAAAAAAAAAATTTTTGTGTAAAAAATATATATTAAAAAATTAAATTTAAACGGGATAAACAATCATTAACGATAAATATATTATATAATCTAATTATTTACAAATTTATAATTCAATATCAATCTAATAAATATTCTAAATTTAAATTAATTTATACTATGATATTATTATTTCAAACACTAAATAGTATATACTATTAGAAATGCTATTACATTACAAATATAATGTTCACTTTCAGGATTAATTTTTAATTTTTACGAAATATCAATTTAATTTTAAATTAATTATTTTATAACTTAAATTCCTGTATAATTCCTTCTTAATTTTGATTAATTTGACGTTTAAATTCTTATCAATCAAAAGTGTTGGTACAATGAGTATATGACTTTATTATTAGTAAAATGAACAATTTATAAAATGTGCATTGGGTAAAGGCTAAAAAAAGTATACTCTTAGTCATATATTGGGAAACTCATTGATTATGTTGTTTATGGGCAAAGGGCAAAGATAAAATTGACTAAGATGAATAATAATAATTGTTTATTCTATCTGTGCACATTGCACAAGAACATTTCAAAAGTAACTTAGCCACCAAGTTTTGGCATAATATATATAAATATTGGTTCAAACAATATTGCTATACATCTATTTGCAACTTGTGCATATATTTTGTATCCTTACCTAATAATATTTGTTATACAAATGTTTCCCTTTAACATAAAAAGAATAGTTGTTTATTTATACTTCACTTAATTTCTACAGTGCTATTATGACATATTTTCAATTACAATTTCTTACTAATTAAACAACAAGGAAACAACTTCAATTAGATATCTTAATTAACTTAAAAGGCATGATATATTATTGCTAAGAGTTGAATACTAAATATATTATTTTTAATAAACCTATTGGTACTTGTATATAGATTTTAAATTTTAGTGTTATAAATAATAATTATTGTGAAATATGTATATATCATTCATTTATTGAAATAGAAAATATAACCAAAAATTCCCTGATCACATAATTGTAAAAAAAATTATTTTACATAATAAAATGTATACCTTTTGGGTGGTAGCATAATGTGTGGAGGCAAAAATTGTTGAATCATATCCATTAACAATGTTCTAGACTCAATTCCTTTTCCATCCCAATTTGCTCGTTTCATGAGTTCATCTCGACCACTGCACATCATGTAACTAAAATAATTAAAATATTAATAATACATGGTAGATAATAATATGTGTATATATATATATATTAAAAAAAATTATTACCTGCTAAGTAAATGAACTTTATTAATATTGTGTTGCAAAGGTGTTAATTCATTACGCAATACATGTAATGCATCCAAAACTTTACCATCTTCTAAATATTCCAAATATTTTTGTTCAAAAATTAAAAACTTCATATCCTATACAAAAATAAAAATTAAGATTAATAATTTATTTATACAAAACTTTTAATTTCTATAAAGTAAAATTGTCCAATGAATGTAGAACATATGATATAATACAACATACATAATAGTAAATATAAAAAACATAAATATAATAATAAAAAAAAATGTAAAAATAGGTATGTTAATGTTGAAACATAAGATCTAAAATAATAATAAAAGTATATTTAAACAGTTATAAATGCCAGAATATATCTAATTCAAATATGTATTAGAATATAAAATTAATAATTTAAAACAAATTAAAATTTTATAGAAGACAAATTTAACCTGACTAAATAAATAACTTTTTCTAGTAGAATAGCAATGTTATATACACTATTAAAGAATCAAACTTACTAAGAAATGTTGACATGAATTTCCTACTAAGGCTTGAAGTTCATTTATATCAGCACTGACCTAAAATGTTATAAACATTATTTTATAATTGTTAAACTTTACAGCGTAATAATTTTTCCAAAATAAATTATATAAAACTAAAAATAATGGACTAATTTAATACACATACCTATTAAAAAATATATTTTTCACACACATTTTATTATTTTATTATAAAACATAATTCTAGACTTTTGAAATTTCCTCTAGTTATATATTATTGCATAAAATATATACAATACAATTTAAAAAAAATGTTTACCATTTTTGAGCTAAATATAAAATTTTGAAAAAGGTTCTGTTTTTATTTAATAAAATTTGTAATTTTTATTTCAATTATCTGAAAATGTAATAAATATATGATCATATAGGTTAATTCTAGACATATTTTAAAAGATAGGTAAATCAATTAATTTTTCCATAAGCAGGTACATAATATTTGAATATAATGAATAAATAAAATTGTGTAGTTTTGGAATATTATGGAGACATTTCAAGTATGATTGAAATTATTCTTTTATTTACTAATTAAATATATATACATAAATATTATGAGACATTTTACATATATGCTTACATATTAATATATATGTTCTACGTATATTTTTTTTAAAATCTTTATGTATATCATGAGATAACAAATGTTTTGATGACCCAAGTTATGGAAAAACAAAATGTTTAGCGTACATTCCTTTTTAGATTTTTTATCTAGGGAAGGAGAAAGCAAACACTTATTTTGTTATATACAAAAGAATAAATAACATGAAAACAACCATACAGGGTTTTAAGCACGAACATATTTATCTAAGATTTATTTTGCAGAATTAAATTTTGACATGTATTTTTCTAGTAATAGTTTGAAAAAATATATAGTAATATATTAATTGTTTATATGTGTTCAACAAGTATTGGATATTGTTTTCTAAAATCCTACAATAAGAGAAACTAAATAATAACATTTATGATTACCATATACATAACCTATAGTTTATACTTAGAATGGTCAGACTTGTTTTTGCTTTCTAATTTATAAAACAATAAATAATTGAATTGATATTAGATTATTTTATCTTTTAACCATATCTATTATATTAATAATTTAGAAAAACTATACCACCATTTTATTATTAAATTATTAAATACATAGTTTGTTAATGATAAAATTAATAATAATACATACTTTGTGCCATTCACCATCCATTACATGACGACGAAATTGTGTTGCGGTAGGATGCTCCAAACGACATCCTGATTCTTGCATTAATACATCTGCTGTTTGACTAAAATTAAAATAAAACAAATTGAACTAGAATTACATATTTTCAAATTGAAATATAAAAATGATTTATCATGTTCACAATTCTTCAAAATTTTAAAATTAATTCACTAACATGTTTCTTCCATTCAATTTGATAATACTAATTTTAATGTTTAGAAAAATGTGTATTTTCAATTAATTTGAATTTTCAACGAGCGATAAATTCTCACAATTTAACTTTGTTTAAATTGTATCCAATATAACCACTATTTATTTGTTTCAATATTTAAAATCCATATTTGTTATCAAATATATAGGTTGTCCATAATCTGATGTAACATGCATATACTTAAATATTAATAAATTGAGGCCTTTTAGATATTTAAAATGATTAATTATTTAGCTTTTACTAATAATTAAGGGTAACTTTTATTTAATATGTTTATATTAATTTAATATAAAGATTTTTTTAAATGTAAGCACCTATCTGAATACATATTATGATAATCCAAAATATCTATAAAGTAATTTAAGTTTCAATTCTAAACATTGAAATTATTAATAAGAGAAATAATGAAAAAAATTATAAATATATTTATTTATAGATAAATATTAATGAACTAAAATATTGAGGAATCAATTATGATGGTGAGAGTAAGGTTTTGAATTAATTTTCCTCCAAATACTAGTACATCCATACTTAGTAAAAATTATCTCCAAGAAACTTACTTGAGACCAATGAACTTCAAGTGTTGACCTATGAGTCGAACAATCTCTTGGCTCGACCTGCCCTTGATGTTACAGATGTTGTTTTGTTCAAGTCCTTCGCCATTGTCGTTGGCTGAAGAACCACCATTAACGGTCGAACTGGATGATGGCTGTTCCACCGATCCATTGTGTTGCAAACAGCCGTTGGTTGGCTGCAACATGGTTTCTTCCGTATCCAAGTGCCTTTTCTTACGCGGTGGTGGAACAAGCCCACCGTCATCAGAATCGCCACTCGAGGCCAGTCTTGCTACGCGACGGCTGGATTTAAACGCTTTTCCCACCTCTACGCAAATCTATTATTGGACCACGACACATCAAATCTAAAATAACGAATGCGTCAATAAACATAATAATATTAAACGATACATGTTTCTTTTCTTTTTCTTTTTTATTTATCGCCTTTATCCCCTCAACAGCTGTAGGAGATAAACATACGAACATATGAACCGAGCGGGGACACACGCTCACACAACATACATATACACACACACACACACACACACACACACACACACACACACACACACACCACATAAAACACACGCACGCGCACCCGTTCCACACATACACACCTTTGTTATGATTTGGATCGCTCCGTCCTTGACATAAACTGTCGAATCACCAGGCCGTTGGGATAATTAATTAGCTACAAGTCCGAAATATTACATTGACCAACAAAAGACGATATTAGTGGCAAAATGGTTTTCAATACGATATTTGAAACAAAATCGGGGAAAAGAAACCGAACACGACAATAATATTGTACGTTCGTATTTATTAGTAGTACAACGTAACGGGAACACTATTTTTCTTATGCAACGAATACATAATATTATCAGTGATCAGCGGTGGTTAACGAGACGTCGTTTATAAAGTAATAGGGTGAAATTCACCGATGAATGATATTGTTTTAACCTCAAAATGATTAAATTATTATTACAACTTTATGTGTATTTAATGGCTGATGTATTCGTACAATTCATTGACCATCAAAGATTTGTTAAAACAGTGTTACGAATTGATTGAACAAAAATGTCCTTGTCCTATGAACAATTTAATTATATTTAAATTACCGAAATTTTTTAGCTTATATTACATACAAATTATTTAAACGGGAAAATACTAAATTATAGATTTATTCATTAACATAGAACATATAATACAAAATTAAAAAAGGAACAATCGTTATTAATGTGAACACAACTGCCACCATATGCGAATACTACACAGAGTCTAGTAAAGAAACTATTATGGACACCTTATCATAACACTCGTCTCAATGACCATTATGCGGGTTTGTATATTTGCATGGGTATGAAGATAGAATCGACGTTATTATCAAAACGAGTAAACGACAATTTACTGTTATCGTATCTATCTTCATGCAATTACTTTTTGATTTCCTACGTTAACTTTGTCATTACATCAGGTTCACTAAAACTGAGAAGTCTCTTCTTATTGGAAGTTTTGAAAATCTTCGTGGTTGTACAGTATTGTATTTAACGAATCTATTTTCAACAATTTTTACTAGTCTTTCAGGTACGTTTTTTAATTTACGTTCATTACGTCGTTTGTGACAAATTATTGGAAACGTTTATGTCTTAGTTATGGCCACTACGGTTGAACAAGTTGCTGACGTCGAGATGACTGACGTTTCGGATTCTCAAGAAAAGAAAGACGCGGCTGTCATTCAAGAAATCAGAGACAACATCCGACAAATAGAAAAGGCCGTACAAACAAAAGAAGCACGTTTTATGTTACGTGTCTTACGCTCATGGTCAGTAACACGACGTAAGCTCAATGCTGTAGTCCTATGGTCTGTCATCAATGGCTTCTATACGCATTCTACTTCTGACAAAGACTTGTTGCTGTTGTATGTTACTACACCAGCCGATATACCTGAAGCCATTAAAATGCGTACAGGTAAAAATGCGACTGGTGCCCTGTTACCTGAAATTGATGCATATATCCGATTGTTAGTATTGGTACAATTAATTGACAAAGGAGATCACATAAAGGCTGTAGAATTCTCTGACTTACTAATGGCCAAGTTAATTGACAAAAATAGACGCACCCTAGATCTAATTACAGCCAAAGCTTATTTTTATCACATGAGATGTTATGAATTAACAAATCAATTACATAAAATTAAAGGATTTTTATATAGTCGCTTAAGGACAGCCACACTTAAAAAAGATTATGAAGGACAAGCCGTGCTCATAAACTGCTTGTTGCGCAATTATCTACATTACAATTTATATGATCAAGCCGATAAATTGGTTCAAAAGTCTGTTTTCCCTGAACAAGCGAGTAATAATGAATGTGCTCGCTTTTTGTATTACCAAGGTCGTATTAAAGCCGCCCGTCTTGAATATTCAACAGCGCATAAAAATTTAATTCAAGCTTTGCGCAAAGCACCTCAAAATTCGGCTATTGGCTTCAGACAGACTGTACAAAAGTTAGCTGTCACAGTGGAGTTACTGTTGGGAGACATTCCTGAAAGATATATATTCCGTCAAGCTAGTTTACGCAAGGCATTGGTACCATATTTCCGACTTACACAATCTGTTCGTTTAGGAGACTTAACAATGTTTAGTGAAACTTTGGAAAACTTTAAGAAAAATTTCCTTAGTGACCACACTTATATGTTAATTGTGCGTTTACGTCATAATGTTATTAAAACGGCCATTAGAGCTATTGGTGCATCATACTCACGCATTTCAATTGATTATATTGCTGAAAAGCTTGGATTGGATTCTCCTAAGGATGCTGAATTTATTATTTCAAAAGCCATTAGAGATGGTGTTATACAAGCAACTATTGACCCTGAACATGGATACGTACAGAGCAAAGAACCTGTAGATATTTACTGTACACTAGAACCACAAATGGCTTTCCATCAACGGATATCCTTCTGTTTAAATTTGCATAATGACAGCGTAAAGGCTATGCGTTATCCACCTAAATCATATGGCAAGGATTTAGAATCGGCTGAGGAACGTCGTGAACGTGAACAACAGGATTTGGAACTAGCCAAAGAAATGGCAGAAGAAGACGATGATGGATTCCCTTAAATCCATTTTTCGTAATTAATTTTTTTTATATATATAAAATAATATACTAATAAATAGTTCTAATATTAAGGTGTCTATCAAAAGTATATTTATTCCAATGTGTATAAAAGTTTAAAAAATAAATAATTCTGTAATAGTTTCGTGAAAAACATTTATAGTCTTCACCATTTCGCTCGTTTAGACCAATCTTTAGGATTCCAATGTAAACATTTTGGATCGATTCGAATCTTCCTTTTTTGAAACGATTCTATGTGTGTGGAAATTATATCCTTATTGATAGATATGATGTATTGCCCTTTGTAATAATTAATCAAATTGAGTATTTGTAATGTAGAAACAACGTCTTCTTTTTTTATACTAGTCATCTCGCAAATTTCACTAAAAAGAAACCAAGGGTAAATAATTAAACTATATATATTGGAAATAATATTAAACTGTACGTGATCGTGATCTGGGGTTTTTCATTATCTGGTGTTGGTTTGACAGTCAACAGGATATCTAGAATCGTCTGGCTCCAATAACTACGATAAGACAGTAGACCCAAATCGGACAACGGTTTTTCAGGAGTACCAGTTTTACCTTCAAATTTTGATAACTCATAACCTAAATCATAAATTAATTAATAGTTATATCTTTAAGAGCACATTTCCATTAATCTACACACTGAATTCAATTAATAGTTTCCCGTAGCCCTTTCTTTGATAAGGTGGTAATGTAAGAATACAAGCGACATTGTAATCTTCAGTAGACTCTTTTTCTTTAGAAAAATATCCTACTATATGAAATCCTTTCAAGTCATATTCGGTCATCACATAGAACAAGAATGGATCGGTGTCATAATATAATGTTTTGTGGTCCAAAAATAGTTTTGCTAGCAGACACAGATTTTGAGAATATAATTTATTCTTACGGCCATCAATCTCAAAGAATGATATTGAATCTTTTCTGTATATTTCTGTCCCAGGAGGATTTCTCAAATTACATTTTACCTAAAAATAATACGTTTATATACATGAGATATTACAATAATGAAAATAAAGTAAATATATAATACTTACACTGTGTCGAAAAAGTGATGTTCTACTTTTTTTGAACTTTAAACAAAATTCACAAATAAATATACATCCTACGTTAATCATTTCCTGTAAGTAAAAAAATTCCTATCTTATAAAAATGTTTACTTTTTATTTGAAATGCCTAAATACATATTTGGCAACAATGTTACTATCTTCAATTTAAACACTGTTCTTTAACACAAAATATGTACTTGAAATAAAAAGTCGTGTTTGTACAATTGAATTTTTTATTTGCAAGACATATTGGTTACATTTACATAAAAATAACCATTATTTGTTGGGGAAAAATTAATAATACTATAGCAATAATTAAGTAATCAAATGTACAATTGTATTTAAAGTTTTTGGTACAACAAAAATGTAACGGGTATACAGCATCATCCAAATTTTATGAACTTTATACACAAGTTAAATGTTTTCATTTTACCTGAGGATACGGAGAAAAATACCATGGACTTATTTTATGCAAACCTAGCTCAATCATTTCTACGTTTTTCATCCGAGTGACAACATCATCATGTTGCATTACCATCGAACCTGTCTGACGTGGTGTTGGTGTGGGTAAATCCTGAGAATCCTGTTTAATATAAACGAAGATTAATAATTTATATATGAATAACTATAATTATATTTAAGATGAATTAAAACGCACTTCATTGTCGGCTATTTTTCTTTTTCTAGCAATTTTTTTCTGTAAAGCTGCAGATAAAACTATAGCATCATTATTTTGTACAACAGACGGAATACTCAATGGAGAAGCTGGTCGACTCTGTGAAAGTATGGAAATATTTTCTACTTTACGATTTGGTGTACTAGTTCCGGTACCAGCTGTACCAGTTGTCCCATCTTTCCTAGGATATTGAACTTTTCGTGTATCTAATCGGTCTTCTGTTACCCATTCGTCTAACCTCTTGTTATCTATAATATTTAATACATATCAATTTTAAATAACTTTCTAATTTCTACAACTTATCAATATCGTAAATAATTATAAATCAAACTCGAGTCAACAAACAATTCAAGTTGTTTTATACGATTTAAAATCAATTTTTATAATTCATAAATTAAAATAAAGTAATCTAAAAACTAAAAATGATATATTATAGTAATTTAATATTCGAAAAATAATACATTATTTATCGTAGAATAGAAGTAAATTAATATTGTTAAAAATATTATTTTAAGTAGCTAAAAGTACATATGAATAACCATAGAGAATTGTAAGTATTTAATTTGTAAGATAAACATTTTATACAATGATGTATAATTGCCAAATATGAAACAATAATATAAATAATAAAATATTATAATATATAAAACAATATAAAAAACTATGCGACTCAAATTTAAACTATTTAAAATATCGTTATCATATTTCTGTTGTTAAATCATTAAAACTGACCGCATGTGTACAAAAAGACATAAACTGTTCAATTATGTCATTACTATTGTAATCAATAATATATTAATGGTTGTAAATTAATTAAACTTACAATCAATATAATGAACATAATAATATCGCATAGTTCCGACATCTTTGATGCTTATTACTTCTGCTAACGCTAAAACAATTAAGGCAAAATATTTAATACAATAATATGACAAGATACAACCAATGATTTACTCACGCCAATCATCGGTGCTATGCATCCTTACAGATAAACGACATCCTTCTGTTAACAAATTCTATAACAAATATACGTATATATTTATATAATTTATCGTATTTTATTTAATATTTTCCCTTCAATCCGTCCTCACCACCGAATCGCATAAAAAATCTGGTTCTTCCTTCTTGATAGTGACGAACATTTTGAAATAATTTCTACAAGAAAATATTATCCCGAGATAATGTCAGTTTAATAAACTGAAAGGTGGACAAAGAAGAAAATCGCATGCGTCTGTTTTGCAAATGGTAAGCGTGTACGTAAAAAACCGAACAGTTTTTATTAACGGTAACAGAATTCCGCCGCAAAAACATTCGAAGCGTTATCAAACGTTATCATTTATCAAGACGTTACAGTGATAATGTACTTTGTTTTTTTTTGTTGTAGACGGAAATCATACATATGTTTATTTTTTAAGACCAGTCCATGGAGAGATAAATTATACTGGAGTGATATCTGATAAACGCACGTGTTGTGTGTGTCCGATTTCGTTTTTATAAAAATAAAAACAATATTAATGTAGAGACGTTCTGAAAGATCGTAGTAAGTATACAGTTTTGCAAAAATTGATTGAAAATACCGAATATTTAAAAATATTAATTTTGTTTCAGACTAAATATAACATGGAAGACGATCCGTTTTTAACGCATTTCGTTTACGATTTGTCTCCAGAATTGATAATTTGTTTGAACGATAAGCCTCCGCTCCAAGAGGAAACTATATTAGAATGGTCTGAGTTAGGCACATTGGTCTTCAAAAGACCGAAATTAACCGTTGTTGAAAATCGTCATGTCAAAGTGCTTGAAGAAACTCGACCATTTGCCAAATTGCCCGACATACCCGTATTTGATGAAAAATTGGTCTTGCACAAACGATTGACGTCCACTGTTAAAAACCTCAGTCAATTTCAATTAGAACTGTTGTCAATTATAGGCAAATATCACGATTTTAACTACCCAGAAAGAAATTTTGACAATGCCGAAGAAATTCGATATTGTTATTGCTTACACGCTATTAATCACGTTCTGAAAAGTCGAGATATTGTTGTTACAAACAATGATAGACAAAATGGTAACGAAGATGAAATGCGTGACCAAGGACTCACCAAACCTAAAGTACTAATTTTAGTTCCATTTAAAGATTCAGCATATCGAATTATAAACATTTTAATTTCATTTATGTCTCTTAAAGAAAATTTCAATGTAGTACATAAAAATAGGTTTTTAGAAGAATTCACCGGTGGCGAATTAACATTGCCAAAGAAAAATCCAAAACCTGAAGACTTTGAAAAAACATTTGTTGGAAACATTGATGACGCGTTTAGAATTGGCATAGCAGTTACTAAAAGTAGTTTGAAATTATACGAGAATTTTTATAATTCTGATATAATAATAGCATCACCACTTGGTTTGCGCATGATTATTGGTGCTGAAGGAGAATCATCCAGAGATTATGATTTCCTATCATCGATAGAAATGTTGATATTTGATCAGTCTGAAATATTTTTAATGCAAAATTGGGATCACGTATTACACATCATGAACCATTTTCATTTGCAGCCAAAAGAAGCCCATGATACAGATTTACAGAGGGTACGTAACTGGTCAATTAATGGCTTGTCCAAACACTATCGACAGACACTATTGTTTTCATCTATTACGTCACCTAATCTGATTGCTATTCTAAAGAACAGATGTATGAATTATAAAGGTTCTGTTAGCGTAGTCAATCCTATTGTAACAGGTTCCATAAGTCACGTTGTTTGCAGTCTTAAACAGTTCTACCATAAACTTAATTCAAAAACACCAATCGAGTCCATTAAAGAAAGATTTGATTATTTCACAAATAAAATTCTGACCCAAATTCGAGCGTCGAATGAAAAACATGTGTTAATATATATCCCTTGTTATTTTGACTTTGTGCACATTAGAAATTATTTAAAAACTGAAGATTATAGTTTTCTTCAAATCTGTGAATATACTAAACCAGGTAAAGTAGCTAGAGCCAGGGATTTGTTTTATCATGGTGAGTGCCAAATTTTGCTGTATTCCGAACGCTATCATTTTTATAACAGAAATCGAATTCGTGGCATTGAGAGTATCATTTTTTACCAGTTGCCAACAATTGCAAGGTTTTACAGTGAACTTTGTAATTTAATTGTGGACAACGATGGCTGTATTCGAAACATTACAGCACTCTACTCGCATTTTGATACATGCATGTTGACTTCAATAGTTGGTACTCAAAGAGCTAAATATATGTTGTCTTCAGAACAAAAAATACATATGTTCCATTCAAGTGTGTAACAATTATGATCCAAAAATTAAATGATGAACATGGAAATTAGACATTTGTTTTAATATCTATATGTAAATTTCTTTTCAAAAAAAAAATATAATTCATTTTTATTCCTAATTAATTGAGTTTATCAATCCCTCGTACTTTCGAAATATAACATAATACCAAAAAAATATGTAAGTTTAACAAGAACATATTATGGAAATACATTTAATTTAGTATTTTTAACTAACAACTTTTTTAACACAAAATATAAAATAATTACTAATTTATTTATTCGACTCTTCTGGTTTTCCAAGATCTTGATTTTCTTCAAGAGATTTAGTTATTTGCTCATATTTTTCAGCTCTATATGCTTTCTTTGCTTCATCCAATAATACATTATGTATAAAATTTCTTTGATCAGATTTCTGGGGTAATATTGGTGGAAATGGGTTACCTGAAAATTATACGTTTTTTCGTTGTATTATGTTTTGTTTGTACAGTTACAAAATTATTTGACAAACAACCTCTAAGTTCTAATACAGAACGTGGATATACTATTTCTGGATAAGCTTTTGGTGCTCGGTATAACATGGTATATGATGTCTTGTAATCACTAAACCGAGGTACCAACACTTTGAACAACTTGTGAATTAATTGTTTCTCTTCTAGCCAATAGTCAGCCATTTCCATAGTTGGTTTGTGTGTATCTCCATGCCTAATGGCTTCAGATATTAACTGTAAATAAATTATGGCATTTAATAAGATAATTTATTATATTGCTTCAAGATAATTTAAGAGAATGTTGTCACACCCACATTTGTTGTTTTTACTTATCTTAAAGACAACATTAGAATGAAATAGGACTACATAGATTTTTAAACTAAGATGTTTATGTCAAATTCTGAGTTTAAAACGTTTATTACCAAATTTGATGAAGGAAAGAATATTTTTGTAGGCGTACTATAGGCTTTTTATAAAACATAGATGAAGTAGTTTGCTTATAAAATCTAAACTCTGAAAGATCATAACTCTTTTGTAAGACAATCATTTGTACATATTGATTATGAAATGCCATCGAAAATACTCTTTTCCAAGTATTTAAACTAACCTTTATCTAAATTTTTTTGTGAAATACAATGTTACTATATTGTCCATTGAATAAACGGAAATATCCTCGTAAATATTACAAACACTAAATCACTGGATTAATAAAAGTGTACTTGGTTAATATATATAAATATAATTTGAAATATCGTTAGGCTTTAATATCATTTTTGTATTCAATAACGAAATGATAACACAAAAATACCTCAAATTAAAAAGATTTATAGAGCAAATGGATGGAATTAAATTTAAACGTAACAATAAGTAATAATTTATAAAATATAATTCAGAACAAAGCATAACTATACACGATGGTGAATATTTTTAACATTCTCTCGTTTTTCTAAGAAAAACATATAGGGATGTTTGAAAAACGAGTTTACACTACCATTCTTTGACAATCGGCAAGTGAATAAATAAATAAAACTAGTAATAATTGCGTTTACTCGTTCCGCGTATCCTCTCGTTTCGTCAGCTAGAGTGTAATTCAATTCCAAACGTTCATATTTAAATAGAGCGTTGACAGTCTTACATAATTTCTTCAAACGCCCTTGCGGTCCTTCAGGATTTTTCAGATTCTTGTGTCGAGGGCTGATGCGTATTCGCAACTTCGATACCAATTGCGAAATGTCCGCCTGATTCATCACGAAACGTTTCGATCTGGATTTTTCTGTTTTGGACAGGGTTGACTTGCCACTTACTAAATAAAATACCAGTCCGGCGAAAAACAAACTACAATCCTCGTCTTTTGTTATCAATTTTAAATAATTTATGATAACACATTCATATTATCTTTGAAACAGAAGCCATGTGCCAAAGAGAATGTACAATAAATACTTTAGCACAAACCGCGTAATATTTCGCAACACAATTTTAACAGTTAAATCGTGCCAACCTAAATCCATGATTAAGGTACACAGGTTGAACGACTTTGCCATTATATTATGTTAAGGTAATTGCAATAAGTCGAAAAAATCCGACAAAATTACTGGTCTTGAAAATAACGAATTCGTATTCTGTGTTTTAACTGAGGTGATTTATATTATCTAAAAAATTAATCCATAGTTAAGTGTACGAGTAACGAAAATCGACGGCCTTTCAAAAAATTATTATTATTATCGTTTACGACTAATTGTAATATTCAAAAAATCGCCTCGAATCAAATCCAAAATAAAAAAAAACGAACTTCAATCAGTTTCTAGATTTCGAATCCATTAAACTTAAACGCCGCGCTTTCGTTTGGCGTATTGGTGTTTTGAACACATCACAGTTCATACACGTCAATTCGAACACATTAGTTGACTGGAATATACCCTGTATGTACGAAATATGTATTAGCATCCACTCAATTTTTATCCAAAGTTCATCTTCAAAACAGTTAATATCAAAAATTATAATACCCTTTTACATAATTCACATTACCTACATTGTATGTGAAGAATTGACATATATCGAATAATGGCCCAAATTTCTGTATACAAACATTATTATACATATTCGATAATAATTCTTTTATACCGTTAACCGTTATCATCCGATACACTTACCTGTACCGTCTAATTGTATTTCAAAATTTCTATACACGTTAAAAAAAAAATTAAAAGACCGTCTTTACGGAATAAAAATATGTACCTTTCTGAACTACAAAAACAGTAAAAAGAAAAACCTTTAAAACATAAAAAATGTCACAAATGTAGGCCGGTGAATTGTTATTTTTCGTTGCCTTAAATCTCTTTTCGATCTATCTAGGTTACGAGGTGGGTAAATATAGTCGATGACCAATTACTGTGTATATTCTATCTCACGAACACTTATCGTTAGTCGTTATATTTATTGAATTCATAAAATAATGATTATTGAATTGTTAAATCAAAATAATAGGTATTTATATTATTTTTCATTAATTATGCGTGCTTTGTCGAACGCATGTCTCTTAGAGCGTTCAATTGTGTGTACTTAAAAAAAAGTATAGCAAGAAATTTTACTATTGTGTAGTACAATATTTTACCTTATAATTGTGTTGTTTATTTTATATAAGATAATAAATATACTTTAAAAAAATATTTCTACATATCGAAATTAATCAAAAGGAAATTGTGTTGGGGATTTTCTAGGACTATATTAATATTTCATTAAGAAGCTTGTATAGTCGTAGGTAGATTAGGTGATTTTTGTTCGCCGATGTTAGTTAATCCACATCGATTATTATGTAATATTTTTGTTAGAAATTTGAACCGAAGAGAAAATTAATTTATAGCGATTAAATTTACTTATGAAAAAACGATTTTACAATTAGGTAATTATTAAAAGGTGCACAGTCGATTGGTCCGAGGATCAAACGCATAACAATTAATACTGTAAAATAGGTGAGCGACATAATCGACTCGTAAAAACGGAAAGCGAATTTGCGTGTCTAAATTGAAATATATATATATATATATAGACATCTCGTAATATTTACCAAAATAACAATGATACATTTATCCAGTGTTTTCGAGTTACATTTATAAACCGTCAACGTCCCAAGAGAATATGGAGACCGAGAAGTATTATTTTAACTTAATGTTTATATATATATTTATGTGTGTATTTATACGTGTAGGTATTTATTTATATTTACCGTACATTGTTGCGGCACAATAATGCCATTCTTCGTTTCAAATTGCGTGTATATATATATATACCTTATTCAATAATAATACGTATTACCCTTATAAAAACTCTCGATTTGATTCAACCGCCGCCGTATGTTTGTACATTATACGTACGTATAAACACAACAAGCGTATTCGTAACTATATAATTTATATCGCTCTCACGATTTCAACTTCCGGTCATTATCCGTCACATAGAGAAACGGTATACTTTGCTCGCAAAAGTTTGTACGAGACGCCACAATCTGTGTGTACCTTTTTTCTTTCTCTCTTTCTCTCTCTCTCTCTCTATATATATATATATATATATATATATATAAGCGTTTATTTTTACCAGTTGTATGAACATGAGAAAATTATGTCGGCGTTTAGATAAAACACTAAAAATGTAATTTTGACGCTTATTTTCGAAAACGTTCAATAGAATTATGTAGCCCACGGTCGTCGAACAATTGTGGCGGATAGCTCACGATATTTTATTTATGTAACGCTTTTGGGTAAGTATAACGATAATTTTAAAGATTCTACATCGTCGTTAAGGTACATTTTTGCTGTACGTACGGACGTTTTTCGTTTTATGTACGTTGTAATGTTCAGAGGGGATTTTTCTCTAGTGTATGGGTATTTTAGCGCGACGATGCGACATTCTTCAAGGAATTTTTATGCGTCTGTCATGTAAAAACTTCCAAAAAAACGCTATTAACCATTAATCCACGGTGGACTTTGATGTCTTACCGCCATCAATTATTCACAACCGACAATTCGGGATATTGACTATTTTGGTATACAATTGCTCTATCGTTTTGTAGTCGTCACCGAAGACACGCCATGCTGTTTTTCTTTCTCTTCCTATATATATTTTGTTATAGGTTTTATTTATATTTTTCAATATCGTTAAAAAACAAAAACACGGAGCAGATACAGTTTCATGTTCCTGAGAACGTCTCCGTCCTTGGTGTTTCTGTCTAGACGAATGTATCTGTGCTTTAGCGTGGACGCACAAAACAAATAATATAAATAAATAAATGTATATATATATACATCAAGTCATTTTATTTCATCAATAAATCTTCGTTGCTCCGAAGAGGGGTTTCGGCACGGGGTTGGTGACCTTTTTTTTTATTAGATCAACGGACACGTCAAATGGCGCTTCGACCGACTTACGGGAAACGTCGCGACATATTGTTTCATTGATTGGATTTTTCAAGGTTTATTTGTCGTAGTTACGTCGACGTCCGTATTACGGGAATTTAAATATGCGACATTTTTCAACGAGACCCAATTTTACAGATTGGCGATTACGTATGCCCCATATACGATACACATTAGTACACGTTACTTTATTATTATTTTAAATTTATTTTCTTAAGGTTTTGCGCCAAAAAGGTGTTGTTTACGATTATTGATCTTAACTGTAGTTTAAGGTAAAATTATCGCGTAACATCGTGGATTATATAACGATTGAAAATAAACCTAAATGTGATAGAGGAAAGAAAATAAAAAAACGTTCATCGCGGCTATTTTGCTTTTTGGCGAATTTTTCTTTGACGTAATATGATACGAAGCTTATAGAAAACGGCGATCGTAGCGGATTCAAAAGTTTATAATATTAACGTCCTTCGGATGTTACGTTAATCGAAATGTTTTCTATCGTCATCGGTCAACTTCGACGTCGAATTAAAGTTTAAACGTTACAAATCCTTTTTTCGCAGATAGGTGTTGTTATTAAGGACGTCAGCGATCCATTGCTGGTTGACAGGTTACTAGAGATGGATAGGAAGATCTTTATTGCTAGTGGCCTGTTTTTATCGAGAAATCGCACCGAAATTAGGTAAAAATATCGTGGTACGTACCAATAATATTAGTCATATTACAAAATCGTCGATCGGGTATCCGCACTTACGCTATAATTGAGTTCTTAATATTACTTGAATTGTGGTTGAGTAGTACGTACCTTAGATATATGGCACGTATCATACATACTGTCGTATTTTTTATCGTTATTTGTTTACGCGTAAGGATCTGTAGGAATCATTTATTGCGAAAATCGTTCTTTCGACTAGACGTTAATTATCGAATATCGTTGTTGATTTTTGTCGCGTAAGAGCAAAAAATGCTGGTCGATTACACGATAAACATTCGAATTTCGGACGTTGCCAAACGGGCGTGCTACAGGACGACTAAGTCCTTACAATCCACTATAATTTCTGTACGAGTTCCGTGTTTTTGAAAAACATAAGGAAAACGCGTTATTCCTCGTTAGTTTTTAGTTTCAAACGTTATTAGTGGTCGAACTACGAATTTAATCGTCTAATAGATATCTAATAATATCGTATGATATCTAATCATACGGAAACCGTTGAATCGATAGAAAGAGGTCGAATTATAAAAACGGAAACGAAAACGCCGTTTTACGTAAATCGAGCGGCGGTTCGATCTTGCTCGTACTCGGGGCAACGAGTCATTAAACGGTGTCCCGTTAGTGGATGGGGTAGGGGCGTAATTACCGAATTCGACGGAAAGTACGCGTAAATTATACACCTCGGACGGAACGAAAACGTGAAAGAACTCTTGGCGCGAGTACCGTACTACACCGTCGCGGTTGTCATTTTGTAACCGCGTAACGGGTACGTATACGGACGATGTATACATATATTTATATACATTTGATCGCGGCGGTCGTGCGATTCCGTTAGTGCGCGCGCGTAATGTGTGACGAAGCTTGTCGTTAGGTGGCGGCGGTGGAGCAAGGGGCCACCCGTTACCCGATCCCTTCCCTCCCACGGATCGATCGATCGTCGAAACATCGTTGCGGCGGAGAGACTTTGGCACGCGATAAATCGATAGATTTAGTGGCGAAAAAAATTTCGTCGATCGGCCGAAAAATCGGACCCGGCACTATCGCCCGACATCCCGCCGTCGAAGGACTGTTCGTGTTCCTTCCCGTCAAACGGGCACGGAACTACGCGACGGTCGTTATTGATCACGTTTATTCTTTTTTCGCTCGTCATTGTCGCAGCGGGCATTATTTTTTGTCGCGTCACCGCACCTTTACCACCCGCGCGCACGCTTGGTTCCGCAACCGTCGCCGAAGAGCCTCCAGTCGGCCGCCTCCTCCCGCGCGTTCGGTTACAGATGTCGCGCGGCACCGACGTCGCCGCGTGTGCAGTTCGCCGTCGCGTTCCCGACAACCCCCGCTGCCGCGGCACCGTCTAACCCAACCTAACCGTCCGGACGAGTGCGCGCGCCAGTGGCCGCCGCGTCGTACACGCACACTCGCGTACAAGCGAAATACAGACTTGACGACGACGCGTCCACGGGGGTTCCGCGCGCGCGCCACCGACAAATGCCCACCATCGGGCCGCGCGATCGGATACCGCGAGTACCGTCGTCGTCGGCCGTATCATGAACGATAACGGCGTCGCTCGCGGTCGTCGTCGTCGTCGTCGTCGTTGTTATCATCGTCACACGGACGAACACCGCGCCCGCCCGTTCCTGTCCACTCGGCCCCTGTACTCGAAAGGTAAGTGTGGGAAACATGTCGTACCATCCATACCGCCCCGTGCTTAGTAACGTTTTTTGTATTTTTTCCGTACGTCTGTACACGTTTCGAAGAGTTTGCCCGAAATTCATCGACGTGTTGTCTATTATGAGCGAATTTACCACGTGAAACGTGATCTCCGAATATTGTTATCAGAAGTAGTAATAGTAGTAGTAGTATGCAACGTCCTCCCGTTCGACATTTATTTTACAACGATATATTCGTGCAACCCCCACCCCATCGTTGGGAACGGATTCATATCGCGGAATCGTATTACACATGCCGGAGTATAATACGTTTTTCGGATGACGAAAGTATTGATCGGCTTTTTTCTTGTAAATCGCTCGGCCAAAGCACAGCGGTACGACGGCTACATCCATCGTCGAGCTATTATTATCCAACGGGCATACTACTTCCCACACGATGTACCATAGCTATTCGCGTAGTACAACGAGACAAATCATATTTGTTGTAATACCGGTCATTGTTAGATCATTTTAAACGAGTAATGGAATATACATTTTGGAAAAACGATTAATAGTTAAATAACGATAACAGCGGTATTATCGTCAATGATTTGTATCGTTCATAATGACGTATATAATATGGTATACGTGTGTATATATTAAAATTGATTTCGGACAAGGCCACCTGTAAATCGTTATATTACAGATTTTCCAAACAATAGTGTAATTTAATATTATTCAATATGTTATCCCCGTATCCCCAAGTACAAATACGACTTTTGAAACGTAGCCTTCGTTCAATATACACCGCTAGCATCATTCTAATTGTGTCCGTAGTATACGTGCAATCGCGTAATTCGTGTCGAGATGATATAATGTGTACCAAACAGCTGTGCGCCTTAAACTAACGTCGGATAATTCTAAAAGTTTTTTCACTCGGTTTTTCACTCGGTGTTTACGAGAAGTTGAAAAATCGTAAAATTTCTATTTCCTTGAAATGTTTAGCGGTGATCGTAGGTATCTACAATGTAAAAAATATAAAGTTTAATTTAAAATAACAAATTATTATTAAATATTATTGGGCGTAAAAACAATTTACGTGTTTTTTACACCACCCCATTCATGCACCGACATGAATAAAATTTCTTTGAAACAATTGGGCAAGCCTTAAGACGTGATGTGCGGCTGTCAATCTGTTATTCTAAATCAGTCGTCTGTTAATTTTCGTTGATACGTATAGGATCCTTAAGGCCTTTACTTTTACATCGTTTGAGAAATAAATATAATAATTGCCACCGTTTATTATTCAATTTGTTTTAATTTAATTTTAATTTTCTCGTAAAAGCTATCCTATAGTGTATATAAATGTATATAATTACAAACTTGAATATGAGACGATTTTGAATTTCAACGTATATATATATATATATCAACACCGTTGTAAAACCGTTACGTATTTAAATATATTATTACGTAGGTTATGTACGTACATTGTGATGTAAGAATTTAGGATAAAAGTACAATTTTTTAATTATCGATCGTTGACTTTCAAACTTTGTTCGTTGTATCACACGTATATAGTCGTCTTCTCTCTCGGTGTAAATATAAAATTCGATATTATATATACAAATATAAAAAAATAGAAAAGCACCGTCTGATGATATCTACAAAGTGTGTGTACTAAACGCATTATTATAATAAAATCATCGGCATAATACAATATAAACCATAATTCCGATAAGAATTGCTTACATTTATTGGACGAAAAACGATTTCTTCGAGGGTAAAAGAAAACATTTATACATTACTGTAACAATATTTACCGAAAAAATTCTAAAAGGTAAATCATTTTTTACTATAGTCACTCTACGTATATATACATATATTTTACATAACCCAAAAAGAAAATAAATAAAAATGGAAATTTAAAGGGTCGGAAAATTAGCATAATTAGCCAGCGTGGAATGGAAGTTTTTTTATTTATCTCGTTTCGACGCTTTTCGCCGCAAGGTGATAAAATTCTCTTCGTGGAATGGAATATTATTATGTTATTACATTTTCGTGAGTATGTCTTTCCGGTTGTTTTTATCATCGTGCGTTGACATTAATTCGAGAATTAAAACTCGATTAGAGGAAGTACTTATTAATTGATCGTCTGTTAAACGATTCCTGTTGATCCTTATCGATAATGTGTTGTTGACGTCTTTTGAAAAAAGATTATATACATTATATTATTACACCTCATCCTGACAATTATTTTAATCGTGAAATTAACAAATCTCGAAATCTAACGATGACAATTTTTGGGTTATACAATGTGCTTATTATCAACGTAAATCCAAACGCAGGTATCACACAGTCAGAATATATATAATTTTATTTATTTTGATTTTTGGATATACTGTTTTGACTGTAATGTTTTTTATTGGTATAATTGTTTTTATTATTATGTCAAAACTATTTTTTAGAAATCTTCAGCATTCTTACCTTTATTTTATTTTTTATATTTAGTATAATAGTATTAATATTGATCATTGAGCGGTTATTATTGTAAAAATGATCGCTATATTTTGTAACTTTTAATTGCTATAATTAAATGAATATTTAATACATAGATATGAAAAACACTAATTTAAAAAAATTAATATAACGTCGAAAATGTTAGATATTTGAATTTTTATTCGAATAAATATCGAAATAAATAGAATGTATATTCATCTTGTAATCGAGTTACTGTTGGGGAATGATATAAAAATAATGAACGCTGTTCACTATAGTACGTATTCGGTATGACTGTTAGTTCATTATTATATTGGTAGTTAGATTGTTATTACATTATATTTCTGTTAGGAAAATAAAAGAAATGTATTGAAAAAACACACGTCTATATATTTGTACCTGTATTATATTAACTGTTATTACCGTTGGTACCGAGGTGGATTCGTCGAACAGCAGACTTTTCGTCAGGGGGTTGTCGTATTACCCGGGGGTTCAGGATTGTGCGTAGGTCGGCGGGATGACGGGAGCGACGGAGAGGTGCGTACCGTTTTCGGATCAATATCTCATCTGCCAGCAAACACACACACACTCATATTATATGTATATACCGGACGTCAATTTATTTTATTAATATACACGAGGCCATGCGTGTACATAAAACGTTAACCGAACGTACATGCCAGATAAATGACCATTTGATAGGTTCCATATGGGAACTAAATATATGTGTTTACACAATACGTGTATATAAAATATAAATAACGTGTTTTTTTTTATTAGAAAAAATTGACATCTGTACTTACGTCATTAATTACGCGCATTTTCAAAATATATATATTCAAATTAATATATACATATACATATATATAATTTATTTATTCAAATATTTATATTATTTATGCATGTGTATACAAATATACGCATAAATAATAATAGTTAGGGATAACGAAAAAAAAATTCCACGTATTGAGTAGGCGTTAATATCTGCTTACAACATAATGTCGAATGTCAATCGAAATATATATATATATAATTACGATTTTAAATCGCAGTCATTATGTACCCACGCACCGTAATTTGGGTCAATATAATACGGTTTATCGAGCACAGTAAATGTTTATATGTTTTGTATTTGGGCTTACTTTCACGTAAACTTTTGGACGTAACCATATGGACGGTCGAAATTCTTCCGTCCCCCCGTCCTCTTCACAATTAAATAACACGTTTGGATGGTATACGAGTGTATATTACCATAATAATAATAATAATAATAATATATATAAACACATATACCATTATATAGATATAATATACGAATCACCCTACGTGTAAAGACTATAATTAACCGGCAGCACACGCAGAGGGATTGAAGGGTAATCCTTCCTCAAACCGTCCCATCGGAATTGTTCTTGACTAGCATTTATAAATCAACGTTAATTTTTATTTTAAACGTTTTCTCGCGATTTTCGTACATTTGTATCGGGTATATTGTTACGTTACTTTTAATTTGACAACATACGATGGTGATGTGAATTGTGATTACAGAAATGTAAAATGATAAATCGCGGCTATTTCACCGAAGGTTTGCGGTATATGTTCTGACATTTCGTATTAGTGTAACTACGATATTTAGTTTGTTTGATGGATACAAATCATCGTTTACAGCTCGGCTAATGATTTCGTCCAAATAAATAAGTTACTCATATTAATATATATTTATGGTATATTAATTATGAGTTATAAAAATATCTGAAATAAATACGCCATATAATGTAGGCGAACGAATCCAATTGTATTCGACATCCGATTTATTTCTTGAGAATGTTGGTCAGGAGTACGATATTTTATCATAAACCATAAGCACCTAAAAAACCTGCGTGCGCCAACCGTCGTATTTAGTGTGTCCACATTTCGGTTCTTTCGTTTAAACCTGAAAACCAATAATTTTTTACGGTAACCCTCATTTACGAATACTTCTGCGAGAACTGGCGTGAAACTCAGTTAATCGTACGTAATTACGAATAGATTTTCCAATAACGATTGTTGTAATATTATGTACCGTTAATATTCTTCAACTCTTGCTACGACTGAAATTTGTAATAATATAGTATCGTGTTATATTTATTTAAAATACAGTATCATATCGGTTAATAACTAATATGAGATTTATTACGACGCCAGTATTATAATCACTTCTTCAATAAGAAAAATAATATGTTAACGGTGTATAATTTCTATGGCGCTTGTTTCAAGTGCGTATAAATGTTAACTCATAGTTATTTATAGCTTTTTATGATACCACCTGTTTATTATTATTATCATTATTAAAACATGTCGTTATTGGGTTTGTACATTTAAGTGTATAATAACCATTAAGTATGAAAGACTATATGGAGCGTTAAAAACCATAAATTATTTAATGGGTTTAAAAATATGTACATATTATATTATGCATTATTATAAAAGCACTCGCGTATTATAATATATAACTGAAATATCGGATTGCTGTTAAAATGTATTGAATTTTGATTATTTATTGAAAAAGAATACGGTAACGAGGATTTTATTTATACAAAAAGGTTGTATTTTAAATAATTTACTATACAAATAAATGGAACATACATACGTACACAGACCACGCAATATAAGACTAGGTGAGTAAATGGTGTGTTAATCCGGATTGCGTCTAGGATGTAAATTAATTATATATATATATATATCATGAAACGCAAAAAGTAATGTACGCTTGTCGATAATTACGAATAAATTGAACTAATTGTTGAATAATTATTCGTCTTATCGTCCCAAATCGACAACTATAGCAAGACACGTGTCCAAGGCGTCATATATTTTTTCAACGCTTACCTGTCTACTTGCCCCGTGATCGTACTTGGTCGTATTTTTATCGGGCAACTTTGGCACAATGTTTGTACTCGGCAAGGCGTTAAATTTAGAATCAATGACTTGTTTCGAAGGGTGTGGGCGTACTACAACCGATTATTTTTAGGCAAGCTTCGCTAAGGGTTGTATTAGTGTATCGTCAGTTATTTATATAACATTAAAGCTGTACTTTCATAATAATTTGAATCTGTTAACAAAAGGTGGCATTCATATTTTTCCAAACGTGAGATGTTCCTAGACTTCTGATAATTATAATTAGTACATTAATGTCCAACATATAAAATGACAAATTCCACTGTATACGAATAACATTAACGATAATGTTCGCCAGAGAAAATCGTCAAAAATTAATGTTAGACGGTCTTTCGTTCATACTAATATTATTTTATTTAGGTTAAATAAAATGTTACATATATTTATACGCTTTATATTTGTAATTCAAAAATTATTTATTACAAAAATCGAGATTTTTGTCACATTTTATAAACGTGTTGTAGTTTTTAATAAATGTATGTGTGCTATAATATATATATATATATATATATATACACACAATTCGAATTACTGAAGACACGTAAACAAATTTTCTCTTTTTTTTGTTTAAATATAGCATGGGTATTGCAGTGTATTATGTTCTAATGCAGTGGTGACCAACTTCTGTCCACCAAAGTATTTAATAAAAATTGAATAAAAAACTACTTATATCTAAAAATGTACGTATATAAAATAAAATATAATCGAATATTTATTTTCCTATTACTTATCGTAAATTATGTTATTAGAATGTATGTCGCAACGTTATCGTTATTACGTTTTATAATAGAATAATATTATGGTAGTTATCGTTTTGCACGTATAAAATCTAGATATACAACTATCTATAATTCTACATTTTACTGCCGTGGTCATTATCCATAATGATAATTATTTATCCATAATATTAATTAAGTTGTTTCTTACTATTGTGGGGGCGGTTCATGTTTTAAAAAAACTAAAAAAACTAAAAAAACTGATTCCGAACATTGTATTTTTTGAAAACAGTGGGAAAATGATTACTTTTTTTGTAGACTGACAGAAGAATAGTATGCGTATAATATGTATACAAATGTTAGTAGTTTTAAAAGAATATTTTATAATAATCAAGACTTAATAAATAATTAAATTTATATAACTTAAGATATACATAAGTATATTGAAGTGTACAATGAAAAACGTGATTAAATATTATGTTTAAAATGTCTATATCTAATAATCTATTCATTTTTAGAAAAAGTTAAAAATCCTAGCCCACCCAGAAATTAAAAAAAAAATTGGTTGCTATTGTTTTAATGTATTTCCAACGTAAACAGTAAACATTATTATTTTAATAGTAATATCGAAAATAATACTTTTATTATTATTAATATTTATGTATTTCATTTAAATGCAAGCGAGTAAAAATAAATATTTTTTTTTATATTTTTTTAAAAAAAAAATGTAGATGTAAAATATTTCGTTTTTCTCAATCGTTAACAAATTAAAAATATACTACTAATAATGTAAAAACGTAATAATTTATATATTCATTTTACGAGCATTTGAAAGTTAAATGTTTATCATATTTAATTAAGTGAATAATAAAAATAATAGAATTGATAACATTTTTTTAAAAATCGGAATTACGGAGCTGGACTTTATGAATGTAAATACTGTACTATCAATAGAATATTCGGTAATTATTAATTATACTCCGAAAACACTTTTTTGATTTAGGATGGTAGCAATATTTTTTTAATAATAAGAATTTTAGTTAATTATTAAAACTTCATTTTCAGTAAAACAACTTTGTAAAAACAAAATTATTTTTAAAAAAAGATAAAACAGCATATGTTGTGTTATACATTAACAAATATTTATATAAATTGTGTATATTTAGAACGACCCATTTAATTGTAGCTTTATATAACTAATATAAACACAGTTCTTTATTATTTTTTTATAATGGTTTAATTTAAAGAGGCTTTGCTAGAGCGAAGTAATATCCATTGAAAAATGAATCATTCCTATCTCTTCATAAATATTTGCAATTCGAATATATACGAGAATTTAAGTGAAACGATTTGTTGTTAAATATTAAAATTAATTTTGAAACGTCAGTTTTAGGTTTTTAGAAAATGTAATATATCTTATACGATTAGTCGCTGGTAATTGTACGATTTCCGTGTTATTCGTTTGGTCTATTTCACTTTTATTGGTCCGAATAAGCTTTGCGGGATGACGGAAACTATAATAAAGATGTTGATGAGGTAATACGTTACCAGGAGTTCGACGAAATATACACATTTCATAAAATGAACAGATCTCCCGTAGCTTCGGGACAGAGATAAATTGCGTACACGTAAAAATGGTAAAAGAAAATATTATTTTGATGTAACATTACATACTATAGTCTGCTGCCGTTTAGTTTGGTATTATTTTTTCTCCATAAAAAAATTTATAACAAGCAGTTTCTGAAGACCAATAAAGAATGATATTTGATCAAAATTTTGATAAAGGATACGTTCCAACTTTAATAGTGCGATACATTTGGAATACTAAATTGAGCTATCATCTTGAATTGATTTTATCGGTTTATTGTTTGACAAATTTTTGAGTTTTTAGTATTTTCACGTTAATTTTAAACTATGTATTTATGATTGTTTTGCCATAATAACTCACGACATTTTAATTTACCTTAACTATTATTAATTTCTTATTGAGTTTTTTTATCGACTTTTCATTGTTATTTACTACTTGTCGAAGAAATTATTTCATTTTAAAATAATAACCGATAGGATTTCAGTAAACTAAAAATATAAATAAAAAAAAGAGATATTTCATTGGCGCATTGTGGAATTTAGGAATTATTGTAGCAGACATTTATGAAATAAACGGGTCTTCTAATCTAAGTATATAAATTCCGTATACGTATATGTAGAAAATAGTAATTCAGATAATTGTTGAACTACTATGGGCGAATCGTGCCAGACTGAATAAAAACTACACGTTACGAGTATTAAATTTAATTATTTGTAAAAACTCAAAAACAGTTATAATTAAAATTATTATGAATATCGTGTTTAAAATTTAGGACCATAATACTCAAATATTGTTTTTGACATGTATTTTACGCAGTTTTCTTCTTAGGATTAAGAAAATAACACGACCTAGGCGTATATCGGAAAATGTTGATATTTTGGCATTAAATTAAAAAATACGTTCATATAATATATTAAATTTAATTTAATACCGTGTGATGAATGGTAACAGTCATTATATAAATTATATAATTTTAACGATTAAAGATATAATTGACAATTACACGTAAATAGGCTTAACTCGTAACAGCTCTCTATGCAGTATATGTATAATATAATATCCGTCACAAGAAGAAGGGTTGATACTCTCTACTTACGAGTATTAGATATTTAGTTGGAAATTTGTTAATAGAAACCAATTTCAAATAATTAAGCGAGTGCTGTGAATATTGGTTGGTGCGGATTATTTGATCAAGTGTTTTAGAATCATATTATTACTCTAAATTTGAAAGCAACGATAATTCATTGCATATTTGAATAAACGTCTTTGAACAAAACTCAATTTCTTACAACTATCCTGATGTTGTAATAACATTTCTATGTTAAGATTAGAGTGTCTTGGTTGGGGGTTTTGTGAAATTAATGTATTTTCCACAAATTAGATTTTAAACGTTTATGAAAATATTTTTTTAAAATTTTATATATTTTGATATGTAAAAAATTAGTCATATTTTCCTATATATGCAAGTAAAATGTAAATATGGCTTTAATCTTATTTTCAATTCGAAATACATAAGTGATTAATGTTATACATTAAACAAGAAATGCAACGAAGCGAATTTCGTCAAACTTTAAAAAAAATTCACGCTTAACGGTTAAAATGAAAATTGTTAGTCTCAAATATATTGTGGATTTTATTGAAAAAAAAAACATCGTCGTAAAACATCGAAATCGTCCGTTTTATTTAAAATTTAAAATTTAATTACAAAAATAATAATCGTCATATGAGGCATACATGTATTTAGGACCGACTATACTGCAGTTCTAGGAGAATGTGGCGCTAAAATATCCGACGTTTCAACCTGATAAATTGTACGTTTGACATCTGTCAGTTGATATTTATATTAAACGTCTACGAGCCGAGGCCCTTGTCTGTCGACCGAGATTGCGCCTGGTGTGTCACATAATTGTGTTAACCGACCGGTCGGACAGTCAGATGACGTAGGCGAATGTACGGAAGTGATATAGTGCTCGCGAATATTTGAAGTCGGTCTGCCACCATCGCTGTCGCTGTTGCCACCGCCGCCGCAGGAGCCTTTTTATATATCTACCGGAAAGATCAATATTGTGCGCGAAAAGACGGCGGTCGGCCACAATGGAGAATGCCCTATTTTATATTTTGTCGTTTTCGAAAAATAAATAGGCGCGATTATATCCGCGAGTGTATAGAAATTTTAAGGAGAGAAAGGGCCAACATAGTAATGAGTTGTAATACATTAGAATCAGTTTAAAAACCGTATAAAAAAATGTACAAACAATTTACTTTTCAAAAAAACCATAAAACCATACCACCTTCAAAAGGTATACCTTGAATTTAACATCTTTTTAACATATTTAAATTCCTAATTAATTTTTATACATTATTATTATTGTTAAAACTAGAAAATAGCTTTCAAACTATACAACTGTAACTAGAAATATAATTTAACTAACAACTGTAATAGCATTAAAACAAAACGTAAACTAAATATGTAAATATTTAGTATAAAAAAAAATAAGGAGACTACAAAAACCAATGATAAATCATATTTTAATAAATCTTTCCGGCGGGAAGAAATTAGCAATGGATTTGATGCGGAAGATTTCGGAAGATTGGAATATGAATGGAGAAACGAAAGTATTTTGATAAAATAAACGAAGATAAGCAAATTATTGTCACCTAGACAATTAAGCTAGAAACTAGGAAAGAATACTGGCAAAGTTACAATTCTGGAGATTATTGAGGTAGATTTTTCATATTTTTTGAACATATAATATATATTTGACAAAATGTTATAATTTTTATGAAAAAGATCAATATTTTACGTAAAGATGGCGGCGGCAGTGGTGGTGGAAGATGCCCTATTTATTATTTGCGTTTTTCGTAAAACAACGATTTATATATGCAAGATATAAACATAAATATGATGGATGGTTTCGAGACAATGTCTCGAATCTTGTGCGTATATAACAATAATATATAGTTAGGTAATATAATAAATGGCTGTAATAGTGATAAACTTATGTTTACGAAAGTACGACATATATATATATATATATAATAATAAAATATCAAAGCTACTAGAATCTATAGCGTTTTAGAAATTCTTTCTTTAACTTGAGCTTTGGAAAATATTATTTGTCTAAACTTTCTCCTAATTAATTATTGATTTTTTTTTAAATTACAAATATATTTTGTAAGATATTATTATTTTAGCCTTTTTACAAGAAAAATCAATATTTCGCGAAAAAACGATTACTGAATTCGAAGCCCTATTCATCATTATCAAAGAATCCCTTTATTGGAAGTTTCCAGAAAATATTTTAACTTTTGTGTATTATAATACACAGTATAAACAACTCATATTTTTGCTTTTAATTTTGTATCAAAATATTAATCGTAGTATTTATTTAAACGTAGATACTTGTTTTACAAGTGTGGAAATGTAGTTCAGTTTTTGATGAAACTTCACTTTTTCCAGTTTTTTAATAATTTTAACACATATCCTATATATTTCTTGAAAAATTAAATTCGACTTTATTTTATTTTTTAAATCTAGCTTTTAGCATATATTTAAATGTGTATTGATTTTATAATTTATAGTATATTATAAAATCAATAGTAAGGATGGTAGCTTTTTTCGTTATACGCGATTTTTTTTAGTAGCGTTTTATTGTGTTAGTAAGACATTGTTTGACATAACACATTTTTTCGTTACAGAATATTATTTTATATAATATAGAATATACAAGATTATGTCATCTTGTTGAGATTATTCGCGATAAAAAAAAAATAAAATGTACATTGTAGATCAATCATTGATGAAAGTAGCTATGCAGACACTCGATATACGTTTAAAATTTAAATTGAAGTAAAATCGTGTTTGTTGACAGTAATTAAATAATAAAAAATTTAGATTAGACTATAGGTTTTACTTGTATAAGCATTGCAACAATAGCTTCCATTAATCGTTCGTTGAATAATTTAAATATAGATAAATACAAACGACAAAAATTATTATATTATGAATGACTCGTTTTAAATAACATATTGACATAATACGGAGTAATATGCGTTATTAAAATAACCGGCACCGGGTAATTATTATTATAATAGCACGAATCATCTTCATGGATTCTATACTTATCGTATTTTTCAAAACAGAATACGTATAAAAAATATAATATTTGTTAATATCAAATTAATTTTAGTTCGATATCGAAATGATGATTTTGTAAAACATACATTTTACATTATTTGAAATCGGATAGTTTTTATATGCGCACAAAAAGAATAAAAGTCTAATTTTTATGCAGAGAATTCGTTTTACGCGATATATGAACCTACATGTATATGTTATATATGTGTGTGTGTGTGTGTGTGTGTGTGTGTTTACGAAAAAACTCGGACACCAGTGGATTTTGGTATTATTTCCTCGGCGTTAAACTTATATACGTACGTTACGAAATAAGCGAGTTTATTTAAATTGAGTAGAAAAAAATCAGGCGACGACGTATGACGTCATGTAACATAATTAATAGGACAACGCTACTTTTAATGGGGTTAACTATGCTCAGGCGTATTTGATTATTTGTCAAAAATCTTGATAAAATATCGTTTAGTTTTTATTGGCTCGTAATAAGCATATTCTTGTTTTCATTTTCATTGTTTGTGAGTGTTACGCTGTATAAAATATTTAACGTTTATAATGTGCGTGTGAATCTTCGTGTCGATATAATTACCGAATTATAAAAATTGTTAGTTTTTTACGTAATCGTACGCTACCGATTATTAGTTCTTCTTTACGACGTGTAGATTTAATTACGATATTTAGAGTAATAAGATATTGAACAATATATTCTCGAAGATTTTTATTATTACGCGTTATAGAATAACGACTGAAGTTTGAAAAACGTATAGGATATTGTAAAAAGCGTTTTTAAAATTTAGACTACCATCTAGTATCTAAAAGTTTAAAATTTGAATATTGAAGTGTTTATGACGCAAGTGTGGAAACAAATCGAGTACATCATTCCCCTCGAAATGTTTTAAAAAGACCAATAAAATCATTGTGCAATGATTAATGACAACGTCAAAATTGTCGATTCTGAATCTAAAATAGATATAGTTATATCACGACGATGGAAGATTTAATTTGTTTGAATATTTGTTTATTAATTTGTTAAACTAAATTGTACCATTAAATTAATATATGTAAATGTATTTTGGGTTAATCAAGTACATTGTGGTACCAATCGAATGTGTACCAACGTGTTTTTGATGCCATGTTATTATTTCAATGCCCTTTAATGTAGAACGCACAACGTTTGTAAAATCGGCTAATTAAAACAATACGGTGAAATCTTCAAAGTTTAAATTATAATAACTTTGAAACTAAGTCTGATCGAGAAATTATGCTCGCATCGCGAAATTTAGATATGATAATTAATAATCAAAAACGAGTTAAAAGAATTAAATGTCAGTTATTACGGAAAATAGGAAACTTGACGTTATTGTTCGGGTTTTTCATAGAACTCGAAAAATATTGATTTCCACAAAACGTTGTTTTGTATCACGTTCTCAGTGTAAAAATGTAATCGATTAAAAAAAAAACCGTTAAACTTTATTTGAGTCCAAATTTAAATCAAGATATACCGGTTGGTGGGAAAAAGTATATAAATACAAGACAAATGTATTGGAACGATTAAGTAGTTCGAATTAGAGGCTTTTATTAATTCTGAAATAATCGAATGTTCTAAGTTCATACTAAATTATATTTTATAACAAAACATAAGGATCATATTTTAACGTTTATTCGAAATAAATAAGATAATCATCATATATAAATATTTAATAAAACGTACGATTTTCACGATGTATGCGCATACATATCAAATTTGAACCTAAAATTGTTTAATTGATTTATCATTCGATATACACATTTAATAAAAATGAAGATGTCATAATATGAAAAGTACTGTTTTTTTTCAGTGACGTCAATAGGAATGACATGAAAGTAGTTGTATGTCAGTGTGGGGTACAGCCCCCAAGCGATGGGAGATAGCGTCGATAACTACACCAACGCCACTGAATCAGACATCATGGTTAGAAGACAAATGATTAGAACTGAATTTTACAACACTTACGACGTCATGACTGGAGTAAGAAATTGTAAAACCCAAGTTTCGGGAGATAGGCTGTACTGTTTTTATTGCTCACCGCGTAAAATAAATAAATATATAATATATACGTCTGCGTACAATTTTTTTTTAGATTAGAATCGCGTCCACTTTAGGAGGGTTTTTTTTAATGATGGTTCTGTTAGTACTGTACAAAAGTAAATGCAAAACTCGATCGCTTTCCGACCAACATCTCGAGGCAGTTATTAAGGCGGCCGTGGACCAAGAGGAGCAGTTGGCCGCTTTGGCCAAAAGAAGTTCGAGTTCCAGCTATTGCTCCGGTCACGGACTTTGTAGATGCTCTCCGAGTGAGTCTCCACTTAATACGTTGAAAAAACATATTACTTTATGGAAACGAAAAGATTAAATAAGTACCGTGTTTCCTTTATCATCATCCACCATAGGATATAGCGTGACCGAAAACAATGTCTCTGAGTATAACAACTGGAACCGCAGGTCTAACACTTATCTCTCTGAGACAAAATATCATCCATACTCGGCCTTGCCACAGACCGGCAACAAATTTATGAAGTCATCGGTATTAGAATATTCGTTCGAAGAGGTGTGTACTTAAATAAAAATAAAATTGTAATTTAATATTATATGCAAATACAAACATTATGTATATTTTGTTTGAAATTGTCTTTTTCATAATATACTGTATTTGAGAAACATGCCACGTGTAAAAACTAACATTTAATTAGGTTTTTAAAGATATATATTCTGTAGTTATATATTATTTAAGATATATATATATATA